>JAMKQA010057321.1:0-11282 GCA_024699735.1 Posidonia australis
CCCTGAGAAGCTAGAGCCCTTTCTTGATGCTTTACAAGTTGAGACTTCCCTCTCACAAAGCTCGATTACAACAATAGCTTTACAGTATGCTTGCGAGGAGAATAAATGACAGAAGGAATATATCAATTACAAGTATGTCAAGTGTGTGTTTATGGAGGCTTAAATGAGTCCTATTTATAGCCATGAGACCCTCATAAATTGCGTCTAACGACTGGAAAACGGTGACAAACGACTAGTCTTTCGGTATGCTATTTTTGTCCTCCGGTGTGCCGTTTAGATCTTTAGTCTGCACTTGACGGGCAATTTGGTATGCCAAATTTATTTCGGTATACCGATTTTTCCTGAAACGGTATGCCATTTCATCTCGGTATGTCGTTTCTGTCTTCTTCTTTGTCTCCTCAGTTTTTCCGGAATTCTGATGCTCGTTCTGTTTTCTTCTGCTTCGGTATGCCGATTTGTTTTCTTCTTCTTTGAATTCGGAAGGTCGATGGGTATATCGTTCTTTCCTGACTCGGTATGCCGTTTTCTCCTTCGGTATGCCGTTTTATTCTGAAACGGTATGCCGAATTTCCTTCGGTATGTCAATTTTGATACTTTATGAAAACTCTATAAATATATGATTTTTGACAAAATAAACCTTACATAACTTAATTTCATTCTTCAATCCTTTTTCTAAGTATATAGAGTTACAACAAATAAATTCTTCAGTCATTTTATTTCTATGAAAATATATCCAAGTGTAATCATCAAAATAACAAAGATATTTCTAACACGTTGTTCCAGTCCACGCTGCCAAGAACAATTATTGAGGACAATAAGCTGTAATTTACCTTTTTTTTATTTTCAATAGAATGGGAATAATCCCTTATGTATCAACAAAGAGTCAACATTCCAAAGGTAGTGTTTAGTGTTTGGTACTCTGAAATGAGAATAAGTAGGAATGAAATAAACTTTAAAATGAAATTTGGAATAGAATGAAATAGTTTTATTCCATTTCTGTATTTGGTATGCAATCAAAATACAAAGTGGAATTCTCATTGATCGACAACCATGACATTGTCTTCTTTCTTCCCCTTCTCTCCCAATCTGAGGAGTAGAGGCGCATCAATAGAGAGAGAGGCTTGCATTGAAATTGGAGAAAGTGAGCTCCATTGCAGGGGTTTTGGGGTTTTCTAAGACGGGGTTCTCAAACTGGACAAAGGTTTTGATGATCAATGACAATTCCACTGCGGTGGCAGACGTAGAAGGGTCATTCTCTTTTACATCCATCATGTACAGATCCGAAAGCCATAGGGTGGAAATATCATTCTCTGCCAGGTCCAGTGGAGGGAGGGAGCGAAGGAGGGAGGGAGCAGAGGTGTATAGTGTCATTGTCGAGCTCCTCGTTCTTCTTCTTCTTCTTCTTTTTTCAGGTGGTGGTTTTATTCTTCTTCTTGGTAATGGTGGTGGGGTGGTGGGGTCGTTGGAGTCAAGGGTTCGAGGTTAGTGAATGGGAGAATGGAGGAGATTTGGCGATAGAGGGAGGGGACGGAGAAGGGTGGGAGTAGAGGTGTAATGCTTCGAACCCAAGCACGCTACCTAAATAACATCACAACCCAATTACAATAATTAAACAATTATTATAACCAGGAAGGGTCAAACAACTATCCAAGAACAACGTGCGGCTAGTGACTCTAGAAACTCGAGCATCAGAATCCAGACTGCACTCCAACAGTTGCCCACCTGAAAAGCCAAAAACACAGACAACAAAACACGCATGAGTGGCATCTAAGTCATCCAGTACGCGACCACACGAAAACCATGTTAAAACCACTAAAAACTTCAAAAAAACTCTTCATCTCAGCTTGACAAAACCAAAACTAGGTTCATTGATAATTACCCAAAAACCGACTCACAAAACTTGGAATCTCATTCCAAAAATCAGAAATCATTGAGAATCCCTTTCCTAAGTCTGTCTTTCTCAAACATTTTCTCTTTTATAAATCAATGCTTTTTAAACCATTTATGCATCTCGAGAAACCACATTCTCGACCAGACCCAGTCAAAAACAGTAAAGCCACACATGTCCCAAAACAGTAAATCCATACTTGACTAGTAACTAATTCAAAACTATAACTCATCTAAGCTTGAAGTTGGCTTAAACTATAAGCCAAACACAAACCATTTCTAGCCCAAAACTACAACACACATATTAATTACAATCACTAGTGTCACCCTGATCAAAGGCGATCAAGCCACAAGCAGAAGACAAGGCACCAACCTCACCAACTTGTACTATCATAGTACCTTTCCCCATACAAGAGGAAAACTGCCCTTGCCAACAGGTCCTAATCTCATTTATTTCACATACGTGGAAATATATCTTTTTTGGCGCCTCAAAAGTGTCCAAGCACTCGGTACTCTTATTCCTAAGTCCAGTCAATACAGTCTCAGGTGGAAGTAACCTAGTCTCTTTCAATTGCCCCCAAACCTCAACAACTACACAAATTTTGTGGATCTGGAATCTCAACAACTACGCTTGGACTAACTGGTCTCATCGGGGTCCATAATTATTACCAATATAGTCCTATCACTACGTGGATAGGAATCATTTCCATAAACATTCAAGTTTTCCTCATAAAACCTTATTCCAATTCATTTTATCTTGGAATCATTTCCATATTTACCTCATGTCATTTATATGGATTCACTATCATTAATACATGCTTAAAACCTCATTAAAGTATTTCAACTCAATTTATCAACATTTTCCAAAATATTGATCAATATGGGCCTGGGTCATGATTTAGCATACCAAACAGGACCAGTTGATCGAATTAAGGCCCTGAGCCCAGAAAAGTCATCTGAAGATCCTGCCCGATCTTTTAAATTTCTTTGGTTCGGGCGATCGAAACATTTTGGTCGTTTGAATCTCTATCAGTATTTAGTTTTTCTGCCAGAATAGTCGACCAAACTTGGTCGGTTGTTCGAAATCTCCTGATCCAGTCGACCGAAGCAGTGGTTCAAGGGGCCTAGTTTGAGGCATTTTGGCATATCGAATTCAGTTCGGCATGTCATTTTCTATGACTGCAGAAAATGATCCCCAGCCTATGCCATCTCTTCTCCCCTACTTGAGAGTGAGAGGCGGACCCAACAAATATGTCTCATAAATCACAAGTAAAACACAGGATGTAGACTTCCAAGTCTATTTCAAAACCCTCTAATCCGTTCATAAAACCATTAAACATGCTATTCTACAGTAAATTATGAAGGCACAAAACACAAATGAAGCCACTGCAGCATGCATTCGATTTAATCCATAAAAGCCTATGAAATTAACATGAAATTGCTAGATCTCGTCACATTCACATCATGCATTCCATTCCAACATTCCTATCATATTTCCATGATTTATCATGAATTTAAGCCATTTAAACTAAAACACATAACAAAGAGGGAGGCGGGACGCGTACTTGCCAACTCTCCAACGATCTGCTTACTCCTTCAGCGCCCTCCAGCCTCGAAAGAGCTCTGGCACAGCTCTTGGCCCTCTGACGCAACTCCTCTTCTGACCCTCACAGACTCTTTCTCACCCTCTTTCTCTCTCTCGCAGCTCTTCCCTACCAAGGCTACCAAGACTCTTATCCTCTCCGCCCTCGTTGTCTCTTCAGCTTCTGCCACCCCAGAATCTCGCCGGTCCACCAACCTCTGCCAAGATAGCCATGGGAAGAGACGGGATGAGCAAGGCTATTAGGCATAGGGAGCACGACCCATGGAAGGGATAAGGAAGAGAGAAGGGGAAGCTTACATGAGTTGGGAAAGAAAGAGAAAAAAAGAAAGAAAATGGCACGCAAAACGAGAAGGATTGTGCCCTATTTGATCGAGTCCACGCAGGACCCACACATACACAAAGGAACACATAGAGAGCAAGAAAAACACACAATCAGGAAAACAATCCCCACAAAGCCACAAACAACAGCAAAGATACCAGGTTATCCATTAATAAACCACATCCAAAATAATACAATAAATCCATAGTTTACATTAATTGAATAATCTAACCCAAATGTTACAAGAGGTGTGCGACATTGTTGTCAAGCTTCTCGTTGTTCTTCTTCTTTTGGGTGGTAGTTTTTTTCGTAGTGGTGATGGTGGGGTTGTGGGAGTCGGGAGGGACGAGGTTGGCGAATGGGAGGAGGAAGGAGGAGATTTGGCATTTGAGGGAGAGGCAGAGGAAAGAGGAAGTCGTTGGGTTTTTTTTCTTCAATGGACAAGGAATCAAATTCTTTGTCTTTTGGGAAAGAATGAAATTCCCATGTTTAATAGGAATTTAATTCTCAAAGGAATTCCATTATTATGACAATTTCAATGTTATTTTTGTACCGAATGTCGAAATGGACTTTTTTCATTTCTTTTGGTCCCCATTCCAATGTACTAAACACTATCTAAGGAGAGTGGGAATTTCATTTCCAAGAGAATGATTATTCCGACCATATTTTCATACCAAATGTAGAAGTATCATTCTATTCTTAAAATATAATCCCATTCGACTCTCCATTCTAACGTATCAAATGTTACATTAGTTGTCTAAATAAATATGGAATGTTGATTGCTTTAATGGATGGTGAAAGGGAAAGAAAGTATGGAGAAGGGAGCACACTTTTGCTTTTACCAAAACTTACATTGAGATCTCAATGGTCATGGTATCTTTAGATTTTAAATTTCAATATATGCTCTTTTCTAGTCTAGTGGTAATGATTCTTCCTTTTTTTTATTGTTGATCACTATAAGAAAACAGCCTTTTACTGACGACCTTAGTTGTTGGTAAAAGTACATAAAACCATCAGTATAGATATAGTGACGGTCACCAGACAGTTGACTGACCATCGACTAAAGTTCCGTCATTAAATACTATTATGATACTTTTTTGTGACCATTAGTAAAAGTTATTTATTGTGACATTTTTTTGTCGCTACACATATTTGATTTATCGATAGTCATTATTTTTTGTAAACGGTAAACTTTATATTAATGAAAAGTTCATACACAGTAAATTGAGGATCATATTACAGCCTAGGTGGATAAAAAAATTCCCACCACAAAAACAAGAATGGCCAACAACAGGCGATAACACCCCAGGCTTACACAAGGTGTTCAAACTGTATCAAAAATTAGAAATTAAAAAGTTCGATTAATAAAACATTAATCCAGAGAAAGGACTTCATCCTCATTGATCTGATGAGACAGTCGCGGAGCATGAGGAGTATGTTCCATAACATGATCACTTTCCAAAGAAGTTATTACACGCATATTGTCATCTTTTCCAAAGTCGAGAGGTGATCGATGAAGGAGAAATCCTAAGGGAAGAGAGAGGGTCATATACTGCGTCGGAGGAAGAAGATATCCAACTCTCCGGATCACTGGATCTATCGACCCCGAGAATCGAAAGGCCACAATGTCTCTTCTTCGGTGGACCAACGAACCCGAGATGGAGTCGTCGGAACAGAAACAGCATCCGCCAGAGATAAATCACAGTCCAAGACTTACAAGTATAATCAGGAACCAAAGAAAATTTTTCAGTAGAAAAGAAACTATAATTTCATCCTCCATATCACAATCAGAGTGTTCGGATTCAGGCAAACAAATGCCCTAACCCTAGAACAGCTGATCAGAGAAAAATTTCACCGTAAAGCTCAACATATGCCAACAAATGCCATAAAATGCCAACAAATTCCAGATCAATATGCAAAGGAAGTGGTAAGAAAGTGTTTTAGTTGAGGTTTATACCTTCTAGTAGTTTACCTCGACGATAGAAGACCAACATCGGCGAGAGACCGATCCCATTTGCAAGTAGGCAAGGGCCGAACCTGTCGGCGAGACTATGCTCTGACGGAGAGGAGGCGGAGGAGAGGAAAGTCCCAGCAAGTAGGCGTAGATCTGCTAGTAGGCGTAGTCTAGTCGGACTGAGGAGAGAAGGAGGGAGAGGCAGATCTGCGAGAGGCAGATCTGGGAGGTAGATCTGGGAGAGGAAGGAGCCATATTCTGTTCCTTGCTGCTCGGAGGAGAGGCGTAGCACGGAGGAAGAGGGAGATCTGGGAGAGGCAGATTTGGCCCTCTTTCTCCCTTGTCGATCACCTTGCAGATCTGGGAGAGGGAGGAGCCATATTCTGTTCCTTGCTGCTCAGAGAGGAGGCGTAGCACGAAGGAAGAGAGGCAGATCTAGGAGAGGTAGATCTGGGAGAGGAAGGAGCCATATTCTGTTCCTTGCAGCACGGAGGGGAGGCATAGCACGGAGGAAGAGAGGCAGATCTGCGAGAGGCAGATCTGGGAGGTAGATCATTTCAAGAAAAAAAATTGTTCCTCCACAGGACACTATGCTAAGGATGAAGTTCTTCAACGACGGTGACATCCCTAGTTGCGTCGCTTCCGCGATGTTGGGCATCATGAGAGCCGCCACCAGAGCCGCAGCAGTCAGCCTAGATATCGCCTTCTCCTTCATCGACCCGGATGGTATGACCTCCGAGCGTTTGGTGCTGAGGCGGACGATAGCAGGCCTGGGAGCGACCTGGAAACTCCTCCTATGTTACTAGCAGCAAAAGTCTCAATAGTCATTTATCGATAGTCATTATTGTAACTATCATAAAAAAAGTGACTTTATTGACGACTAAAGAGATATAACTGTTACTAAAGATTAAAATTTACTGATACATTTTTATTTCTTTTATTACTAATTCTATGTTATAGTGACGGTTAACTATATAAACTATTATTATATTAATTATTTATTGACACCTGCTAGCTACATACTCTATTATTATATTAACCATGACTGACATTTTTTATTTGCAATGTCGATAATTACATAACATAATGACAATAAACTAAGTAATTATATCAGATGATTGCAATAACAAACATTAATTGAGAACTAATTGCATTACATAATGTCTCAAATATAAATACAGAGCTAATTCAAATCATATAAATTGACATAAACGTTAGTACCAATCATTTAAGAACATATGTTTGATACAAAAGATTTATTTTTTGAGCTAAAAAGCGAAATACTGCCAATGTTTTTTCAAAGAGATCCTTTTGGTGGACAACACTTTAACATGTATTTTTTTTTATTTTACAAACCAACAACCTCCTCTTCTTTCTTTAGAAGTTCCTATTGCAATTCATCATGCTCCTCCTTACATTAGCTTATTTTCCATTTGAAATTCGAATCTCCATGTATACATCAAGAGCACTCTCATATTTCCTTAAAACATGTCTGCACCATTAAACTTGGTTTCTGACATCAGAGTAGCTATAAGATACTTTCCCTTGAGGTTTGATTTGTCATTTGTGTAGTCACAAAACACAAGAAAATGATGCAAGCATAGAAGATATACACTAAGAACTAAACAAAGATTTACACCTTGAAGCAAAAATTGTACATGTAGTTGGATTCCACCTTTTTGGTAAGTTCATTTACAAAGTCAATTAATCTCTATGGATGAGAGTCAACATAGCCTCAAAGTAGAAAAGTTTGCAAGACCTAGACAATTTGCACATATTGACAAGCATGTTAGAGACATATATTGCTAGTGTCTACATACACAACTAATGGAAAAGCATAGTATGATGTTAAAGAGTAGTACATATTATATTACTATGCATTCTACCGACCTATTCATGGAGAAAATGATCTACATTTTGTGGCCTTTTCAATTTGTAGTGTAGATTGTTTCCATGAGAAATAGGAAAAGATGAATGCTTCAGCTTAGCATAGCATTTACAAAGCTTGGTCAAATTACTCAAAAAAAAAATGAAAGACAAGATCAAGCCTATGATATAAAACCTGATTTGCAGCAATAACTGGAGAGACAGTAGGCACTGCCCACATGGCAAATAATCCACAAGCCACATTTCGATTCCATCGATTGGGGAGTAGTTTTATGCAACCTCCTTATTGACTACAAGAAAACAGGCACTTGAATTAAAAAGGAATTTTGTTGATAGATTAAGAATAAACTATCCTATTACATTAGTGCATACAAAAGAATTTGCGAAGGATCAAAACAAATGCAATCTGATAAAACATGAATCATACAATGTTATCTAAATAATACTTTGTCGACATTGAAGGTTTGTTTAGGAAAGAAAATATGAAAAAGACATTACCTTACATGCTTTAATATCAACATTCTATGGATCTAAGTCTACATTAAAAAAATGAGTAGATTTTCATTGGATCCTTTAATGATGAATGGTTTGTATCAAAGTAGTGACTAAAGAAGAAGACACAGAACAGAATGAGAAAAGAAACTCATAAAAACTCATAAAACTTGGTAATAAATAGATATTAAAGTTCTCATGCTTGATTTATTGGTAAGCAATCCACAACTTTTAGTACAGGCCCAGATCCTTGGAGCACACTTGCAGAGATGGGTATAAACAATGAAAAATTGCTTAATAAAACAAGGGAAGATCTAATTAAAATTTCAAAAGGAAATATTCATAAGTTAAATAGATTGGTATTTATGTTACATAATATTAACCAAAATAAAAATGGTTGTGCATAGAAACCAGCTCAATTCTATTTTTACAAGAATCATGTGGCCTACTTGAGGGATCACAAGACCACACTTCCAAACACCCAAATAGCTGGAAATATAGGTAATATGCTATTACAAATACATCTCAATTAGAAACTAAGAAATTGCTAATTGGAATATTTTTCCAAGAAAAGATTCTATTTTGCTTCAAATATTTTATTGCCAAAGACTAAATAAAAATAGACATTGTTAAAGTTTAAACAAAGAATTCATATTGTCCCATAAAGAAGTATAATCTCCAACTATCCTATCCAAATAATTAGATGTGCTTTGCAATGAATTGATACATAAGCCAAGCACATCTATGCCACCATTCAAAACTTACAAAAACATGCAACATGCACACTAATCAGAATGCAAAACTGGAGATTCACTCACCTTGGATGGCTTGAATGGATAATCTGTTGGGAATTGAATCGTAACAACAAAAACACCACTTGCAATTGGGCCATCAACAGGTCCCATAATAGTTGCTTGCTAGTGGAACATGTCCTCTACAATAGGACCTACAAACACAATCACAAGATTACAACATGGACTAGCAAGGTGCAAAAATAAATCATGACAAAATTAGCCACAAGGCATCCTATCCTTATAACTAGCTATGTTAAAATAAGATTTTTGCATCAAAATAAGATTTCAACCATCTTTCCTACAACCTGGCAAGCAAGAAGATTTCTAGAGTTGTTGAACCTAACAGTTGCTGCCTGATCTTTTCATTGCCTCTACGGTTCTCCGAAGAGCTTTAGAATTCCCTATTTACCTTGAGCAAGTTCTCCACCATCAACATCGCCATTCGTACCTAGAATAGGCAAGGTATTCTAACTTTCAGTATAGGCCAAGGTGCTTGGAACACACTTCCAGCTCCCAAGAGATTAGGGACGCACTACATGTGATGCCATTCGGTCTCGTCTCACTCACCCTATTTCGATCCATGGTCTAGACTTCCTACTACCCACTTGCCTGCCTCGCCATGTACATGGCATCTAGGTAGGACTAGACCCACGTCATTGCTCTTGGTACTCTCCTTTGGGTAGTTGATACTTTTCTTATTGACCTCTCCTCCACTTTCCTACAAGTGGGTGGGTTGATTTTCTTTTTCACCTCTTTTTTCTTTCATTTTTTTGGGTTAATTATATTATTGGTCTTTTGTGTTTTTTAAGTTTTAACATTGATAATATCCTAAGCCTCACAACAATTACATTGTGGGTGGTTAAATATGGAAGAAGAAAACTGTAAAATCTTTCGATATTGATTATAATGGAGATATTGAGGACATTTTATCTAAGAGGCATTTCACTATGATGTAGTAATGAATCAGATTCCTTACTTGTAACATTAAGAAATACTAATCTCAAACTTGTACTTGTAATTGATTGTATTGGTGTGACATCTGGGCCTGATTATTTATTTTTAATTGTAATATTGTATAAATGGTTTATTAATGGATAATCTGTTATTTTTTTGGATGTGTGAGAGTTTGATTGGCTTTCTGTGCACCTGTTTGTGTTTTGGAACCAATGTGAGGTCCGGTTTGAGGATGCATAGTTGTCTCGATTTGCATGCCTATCTTTTCTTCTTTTTCTCTCTCTCTTCTCTCTCTCCCTCACGAGCCACCATCCCCGTCTTCTTCTTCTTCCCCTTCCTCGACCCGTGCCACCACGAGATAGCAGCCCGTGCCTTCCCGTCCTCTCCGACGTGATGGGAGGCCGACACAACATGGAGGAGGAGGAGATAAAGAGGAGTTGGGCCAGGCAGAAGGGAGGTCGATCTAGGAGAGAAGGAAGGAGAGGTGGAGTAGCGCACAAGTTGGAGGTGGTTGTCCGTGTGGTTCGTCGGCAGAGGAGCTTCGTCAGAGAGTAGTTAGACTCGTTGGAGTTGGGAAGGCTTGCCGGAAGAGGTACGCGGCTTCTCTTCTCCTCCGTTCTCTTCTTTTAACATAAGGAGTTAAATGCATGAAAATGGTGTAAAATGCATGTAAAATCGTAGAAAAATAGTGGAATTGATGAGAATGAGTTGAATGACATGAAAACATAGATATCATGCGATTAGAGTGGAAATTGGTAGGGTTATGTAAGATTTTTGGATGAAGGCTACAATAGCCATTTTTGAGCTCCATCCCTTTGTGATTTTCGTGTGAATTGTATAGTTAGTGGATTGATGAATGGTTTGAGGAGTTTTGAAGTAGACTCAAGGGTCTACACCCCCTAATTTACTTGCATTTTATAGTACTTGTTTGAGGGGTCTGCCAAGGGCTCCCAGTTTCGACGAATGTGTTGGCTGAAACAGGGGAGGTGCCCTGGTTTCGGGCAATTCGGCATGCCGAGTTGGGTTTGGCATACCGAATTCCTGTTAGATTAAGCCAGGATACTTGGTTTTGGTAGGTTGAAATCATCCGGTCGACTAAAATAGGGATTTTTGGTATATCGAAAATGTTCGGTGTACCGAACCAAGGATTTTCGGTATACCGAACTTGGTTTTTGATCTATCGATTTTGCCCTGGCCCGGATATATATATATATATATATATATATATATATATATATATATCTATCTATAGAGTACATATCAGTTGCATGCTCCCTCAACATTTAAAACCGCTTTTGTAACCAGCAAATTTGGTTTGTGGTTTTGTTTTTTGAAATTTAAAATTTAAAATTGTATTTAAACCACCACATTCCTTTCATTTCTTTCTCAAAC
>JAMKQA010057322.1:0-12442 GCA_024699735.1 Posidonia australis
CTTGCAAACGAAAAGCCTCGAATATTCCTTGGCACATTCGTTTGCAAGGGTAACAGCCCGGAAGATGGAAGGTCTGCAGCCGCAGCTTGGAAAAGGCTAGGCGCCTGCTTGGTGAGCCAGTGATGTGCGCCTGCTTGGTGCGCCTACAAGGTGCGCCTATGAGGTGCGCCTGGTTGGTGCGCCAACTCAGCTCACAGATTTCTTTGGGCTCTGGCTTGCTAATAGGTTTGGGGCTTGATTTAAGGGTTGACCACATCCAAAGCAACATAAGGATACTCATCTCTGGGTCACCTCAAAATCAAGGTGTCTACAACAGGTAAAGAGGATGCATTACAGTTCATGTTCCATAACTAGTGATCACATAGGACTATGATTCATTACTAAAAATGTCATACAGTGCAAAAGTCATCATGGCAATGAAGCAATGAACATAGAAGGGAGTATCATGAACATCAAAAATAAGACCAAAAGGTACGAAAGAACATCACTATATAGATAATATATTAGCATAGTTGTAGATTTTATCCATAATATTCATGAACATCCTAATTGCTTTGGACTCAGTTGGGAATGCTCAGGGATGCGGGAGTGTGCTTTGGAAGTTGGGGTGCAGGTTGCTAAGAGTGGGTGACTTGCTAAGAGAGGGTGGATAGCCAAGAGAGATGAGTTGCCAAGAGAGCAAAAAGGCTGCTAATGGATAGCTTTTTAAAGAAAATCAAGAGGTAACTCCTTGGGATGCAAAAGCAAAACTCAACAACATTGCGTAGATTCGTGTGGAATATTCGCAAATGAAGATTACAAGCACAGAAGATGGAAAGCCAACAGCTAGTACCCTGAAAAGTGGCTGTGCGCCACCATGGTAAGCCTGCTTGGTGCACCAGCTTGGTGCTCCATGTTGGTGCTCGAGATCTAACTACTTGAATTGTAAATTGGATCATGAGTTTGCTATAGGCTTAGGGTAACCAATGTGCCAGATAAAATTCAACTGAGGTTAGGCTTGCCGTATCCAAAGCAACATCTTCAGGAGAATTCACCTACGACTCGCCTCAAAATCAAGGTGTCTACATTAGGGTCTAATGTGCACAATTCACACATAAAGTGCAAATGTGACTAAAATGTGAAATTAAAGATTAATTTGCATTGCAAGCATGATTTTAAAATTAAAACTATATTTAAGTGCAAAAATTGCAAATAAAAGTGACAAAATGTCAAAAATGTGTGTGAAAACCATTAAAACCTAATTAATGAATTTAAAATTAAACTAAGGGAATGGATGCAAATTTCCTACACTCAATACATGTGTGCTCTGAATTCAAGGGTTTACATGCAAAATTTTAGGGCTTAAATGTAATGAAAATTAGGTTATTATGATATTCAGTGCGATTACAAAGTTTTTTAAGGGTCTGAATGCAAATCTCATAGAGAAAACTCATTTTAAAAAACTTTGGGGGCATGATGCAAATTTTAGGACTTAATTGCAAGGGAAAATATGATTACACGGGGTTAAGTGTGAGAAAACAAACATTTACAGG
Organism: Posidonia australis; assembly: GCA_024699735.1. Lineage (NCBI taxonomy): Eukaryota > Viridiplantae > Streptophyta > Magnoliopsida > Alismatales > Posidoniaceae > Posidonia > Posidonia australis. Next base: position 1,533 of record JAMKQA010057322.1, read on the forward strand.
ACCAAAAATGAAATTAAAATTAAAGAAGGTAAAACATGTAATATTTACAGTGAAACAAAAGAAATGCAATTTTAATTGAAAAATACAGGGGCCAAAGAGCAAATTCTTAGGATCTAATTGCAATGTTTTAAAACTATAGAAATTTAAATAAAAAAACCTAAAAGCTATCGGCCATCGCCGGTGATTCGAAGATCGCTGGTGGCGACGACCTAGGAGGTCCATCTAGGCTCCCTCGACGGCTAATCGGCGATCTGAGTGGCGGAGAAGCTGGAGGAAGAGATGGGGGAGGATCCAATGGCACTGATCAGGCCCTCGACGGTCGGAACGTGCCGTCGACCCCACCTTGTCGGTGTTCTTCTCTGGTGACAAGGCTGCAACGGCAGCACTTCTAGAGGCGGTGGCTCAGTGCGGCGATGGTTAGAGAAACTCCAAGGCAGCACGAGGAAGCTTTCGGAGGCATTGGCGAGGAGTGGGGTGGCTTGAGGTGTTCTCCCTGTCTCTTGTGCCGGAGGTGGTCGTGGCAGAGGTGGAGGAGGCGCTCTGGGAGCTGGGACAGCGGCGTGGCTACTTAGAGGGGTCCTTAGCAAGGAGGTGAAGCTTCCTAAGGTGATGGAGTGTAGTGGAAGTGTTTGGAGTTCTCCAGTGGCTTCAATGACGGAGGATCGACCGTCGGCGAGCAACAGTGGTGCCCTCGGGCACAAGGGCCAAAGAAATTCCCTCTTGAGTTATGGGGACTCAGGGAGGAGGAGGAGGAAGAAGGAATAAAGGCTCCAGGAGCGTCCTCCCAATCCAGGAGACTAACGGCCTCGCCGGTGGTGGTGAACCCACCACTGGAGAAGAGAAGGCGGTGGACAATGGCGAAAAACTCCAGTGAAACACAATTCAAAGGACTAAAAGGGGCTTCACGGGGCTAAGGGAGAGTATTACAAGGTTGAGGGGAAGGAGTTACCTGGAGGAAGCTGTTGTCTCCCAGTGAAACTCGACGGCGGCATTCTCTAGTGGGTGCTCTGGTGGCGGAGGTTTGGACGTTCTAGGGGTGCAAAAGGGTGGAGGAGGAGCTCTGGAGGTCGTGGGAATTGCTAGGTTGGCTGTGTTCGACGAGTTTTTCTCTCTGGACTGAAGTGGGTCTCCCTAGGTTGACGGCGGTGAGGTGTTTTATACATTGGCGAAGCCCTCCCATGCAGTCGATCTCCTTCCCAAGGGTTGGGCGCCGTTGGATCGGGCTGAACTGAAAGAAGGCTAGTCGGAGATCACGGGAGTTGAGGAGACACGCTCCGAGGATTTCGGGATTTTACCGGAGATCTCGCTGGAAAACTCAGATTGTCGTCGACGATGAAGGGGCTGGTCGGAATTATTTTTCTATCTTTCCTAAGTTTCCAATTGATGGGGGAAATGGTGTTGTGGGCTAGTTTTGGGCCGGCGAGTGGGCTCAGGATTTTTAAGGGTTTTGTGTTTTTGTTTTTTTAGGTTTTGAGAATTAGGTTTGGGTTTTATGATTAGGGTTTTTGATTAGGTTTTGTGATTTTAATTAAGTTTTTGATTTTGTGATTTTTAAGGTTTAATTAATTGTTTTTAAATTAGGGGTTTCGGATTTTAATTAGGGTTTTGAGTTTAATTATGTGATTTTAAATTAGAGTTTTTTTGGATTTTATTATTTTAAGGTTATTTGTGATTTTACTTAGGGTTTTGGCCTTTATTAAGTTTAGTTAAGTGATTTTAATTAGGATTTTTGGATTTTATTTAATTTTGGTTTAAATGGTTTACATGTATTTTATTTAATTTTGGTTTTAATTAGGGTTTTCACTTTATTAATTTAGATTTTAAATTTTTAAATGAGTCTTGTTTGGTTTTGATTTTTGATCATGGATTTTTGCTTTGATTGGCTTGGACTGAGTTAAAATGGATTTGTGTGGGCTTGAGTGGGTTTGTGGATTTCGGTTGAGGTAGGGTTTAAGTGGAGTTAGGATTCAGGTTTGGTGGTCGCAACCAGATCATCTTTCTAAAGGAGCCTACTGCCAAGTGATTACAAAATCAGGATGTCTACAACTCCCATTGGAGATTATGTTGACTGGACCTGAGTTGTGAGTACCAGGTGCTTGGACACTTTAGAGGTGGCAAGAAAGGTGTATCTCTGTGCATGTGAAATAAATGAGATTGAGGCCAGTTGGCCAGGACGATTGTCCTCCTGCATGGAGAAGGGTACTACGGTAGTGCAGGTTGGTGCCTTGCCTTCTACTTGTAGCCTGGTCGCCTCTGATCAAGATGACACTAGTGATTGCGATTGATATGTGTGTTGTTGTTTTGGGTTAGAAATGGTTTGTGTTTGGCTTATGGCTTTAGCCAGCTTCTAGCCAAGATGAGTTATGGTTTTGAATCAGTTGCCAGTCAAGTGTGGATTTACTGTTTTGAGCCATATGTGGCTTTATTGCCTTGGACTGGGTTTGGTTGAGATTGTGGTTTCTCGAGATGCATATATGATTTAAAATACATTGATTTATTAAAGAGAAAATATTTGAAAAAGTCACGGTCTTGGGAAAGGAATTCCCAAGGATTTCTAGCTTTTGGAACGAGATACCAACTTTTTGTGAACCGATTTTTGAATAATTACCGAAGAACCTGGTTTTGGTTTTGTCTAGCCGAGGTAAAAAGTTTTCTTAAGGATTTTGGTAGTTTTGCCATGGTTTTTCGTGTAGTTGCGTACTAGGTGACTTAAATGTCATTCACACGTATTTTGTTGTTTGTGTTTTTGGCTTTTTAGGTGGATAACTGTTGGAGTGCAATCCGGATTCCCGTGCTCGAGCTTCCAGAGCCACTAGCTGTACACCGTTCTTGGGTAGTTGTTTAATCTTTCCTGGTTATTTTAATTATTGAATTATTATAATTTGATTGTGATGCTATTTTGATAGTGTTCCGGGTTCAGGGCATTATAGAGTGGTATCAGAAACTTGGTTGACTAAGGTGCACTAGCTTGATTGGTTTCCGATATAGTGGCTCGGTGGGACTTTGAAAGTGGAATAGTTGCACGACTGCACCTGACTTTGTTTGCTATTCTGCCTGTATTTTGCTGGCAGGAAGATGTCTCGTCGAGGCCGTGGTTGCGACAAGGCTCCAATGCCTGACTCAGAGGTGGAAGAGGGTAGTGTCTAGTGGGGCATGCGATGAGAATTTGGCGAGATGATGCAGGGTTTCGCCCAAGCTGTTGGTAGTAGCAATAAGGACAAGGTGAAGGGAGACCCGTGGATCAAATAGTTTACTAGTTGGGCCTGCCAACTCTGGATGGGTGCAGTACACTAGAGGAATGTGAGGCCTGTTTCCAAGAAGTGGAAAAGATCCTAGAGGGGATTGAATGTCCAATCGAAAAATTGGTCAGAATCACTGCTTTTCAGCTCAAGGGTGTTGCAGTTCTATGGTGGATGGCTACACATTGCACCAATACCTAAATGTTGACCTACTAATAATCTCATGGGAGGGCTTTCGGGAGATGTTCTATGAGATTCTTCCCTGAGCATAAGAGGGACAAGTTAGACAGAGACTTCTGGAACCTAAAGCAGGGAAATTCTACTGTGGCTGAGTATGAGGTGGCTTTTCTTCAGTTGGAGCAGTTTTCACAGGCCATGGTTTCTGATAAAAACCGAGCTAAGAAGTTTGTTAAGGGGCTGATTCCAATACTGAGATGAAGAATTATTGGCTTCAGGTATCAGACTCTGGCAGACGCCATTGAGTTAGCCTCACACTACGAGGATGAACGCCGACTATTCCATGAGGAACACCCCAAGAGAGACAAAGGAAGGATGTTTGTTTCACGACCTTATGTTTCTGGGGTACCAAGTTTTGGGAGTTCCAAGAGCTCCAGAAAGAAAAAGAAAGAGCGTCGAGAGTCTGTGGCTGGGGAAGTGGGATACAGTTAGGCTGGTTCGAGCAGTGGCTCGATGAGAGGACCCTATCATGTTGCAAGAAGATGGGGCACGTAGCTGCATAATGTCAGATCCGTCAGAGAAATAAGGACAATATCGTGTGCTACAACTACAGAAAGGTTGGACACATGCAAAAGAATTGTCCAAACCCATCAAAGGCAGCGAAGAATGTGCCTTGTCAGCATAACAAGGGTAGGGTATTCTTTATTGCTGTCCTAAATGCTGGACCTTCTGGAGATGTCATGGAAGGTAGGGAGTAGTGGTCTTGTAATCTGAGCCTTGTCTCATGTTATGTTATGATGGATCCTTATGTATTCGACACTATGTTCTGTATTATGACTATGATGATGATTCTATTTATATTGTGATGTGCTGATATTAGGATATTTTCTTGCTCGACAGTGAGCGATACACACCCTCCCATTGCTTTTGTTATGGCTACACCAAAACCGCAATTCTACAAGACCAAGACCACATGTAACATCCTATTGCAAACAAGTATAAAATCTTTTAAATATGACTTTCAAAAACCATCTTTTCTATCTCAGAACCAAAACACGTGTATTTTTTAAATCTCTTTATGCACACTTGAAATTTCCACTCTTTGCTAGATCAAGTTCAAAACCACTACAAAGCCACACACACACACTCAGTTCAAAAACATGTCAAGTCACTCGGGACTAAGCGACCGACAGTGGGTCACAAGCAGCTACTAAGGTATACTGTACTGTCGTGGTAGAGCCACCCTGTGTAGGAGTTCTTTGCCTGGGTTCATACTCTAAGAACCCTCAAAAGTCCACACAGGACAACACATACACATAAGGTCCACCCTCTCAGCATCCTTGGGACTATTATATTTAACCACCTAAAGGACTTTTTCATCTCTTGGTGTTGCTAGTATAACTCTCTAAACCTTAGCCTAAGTAGGCAACTCTCGACCAAACAGGGATATCTCTTGTTCTTGGGGTTTGGACAGAAGCTTCAACCTTTTAGTCTCTAACCTCATCCTTGGTCTTTTGGATCGTAGACCCTCATCTAAGGTATATCAGTCTCCTCTAAAACCACAAAAACTACTCTACTCAAACCTTAGCCTAGGCAAGTAGCTCATGACTAGCCAGAGGTATCAACCATCCCTAGATGGTCGAATACGAGCTTCGACCTCTTGATCCCTCAAAACAACAAAAATACTAGGATCTTAGCCTAAGCATATGGCTCACAACCAACTAGAGGTATCTACCATCCTTAGAAGTTCGACTAGGAGCTTCAGACTCTTGGTCTTCAAAAACCACAAAAAATTCTTTTGCAAATTTTATGCATTTTATTTCCAAATATTTCTTTTGGAAAATCATTTCAAAAATAATTTCGCAAACACCATGAAAACAAGCCAAGGTAACTCTAGCCACAACAACTCATGCGACCAACCTGTGTTTGTCACCCGCACAGGAGACCCATGCCTGGCAGAGCAGTTGCTACTCTACTAGTGGAGGTCGGGGTGAGTTTCATCCCCAAAACCTAGTCCTTGCATGAAATCCCCACAGCAAAACTAAAGCACAAGGAAAACTAGAATTTAAACTTTAATTCACACATCAAAACAATATACAAATCAATTCACCATATAATCGACCAAAATCAACATGAATGGGTTCTTGCATAAAAAACACATCACACACGCAGCACCCCTAGCTGCCACCACTGAATCTCACTCCTAGGATCCCAAGCATACAATTTATATAACTCAACGAGGGAGAGATATCCAAGGTAGAACATGTACTATTCATCGACGAGCATAGTGGCGATGATGGAGCAACTGGAGCGACGGCAAGTGGCGACTCGACGAGCAATGGCATTGGCACCAACCCTCACTAATACCTCCCTCTCACTCTCTTCCTCTAGATCTCCTCTCAATATCTGTAACGTCCCAAACCTGGGTACACTACCTAAACTGTAGTATCATAGGCAATTACAATAATTACAACATAAATGAAATAACTGCAATTACTTATGACTCACCCTCTAGGAACTATGTGTGGCTAGTGGCTCCAAACTCGGGTACTGCAACTAGACTACACATCAACTTATACCTGAAAATCAAACAAAGCACGTGTGAGTGATATCTAAGTCACCCAGTACGTGCCCCACATACACACACACACAAAACCACAGCAAAAACAACGAGGAAATATAAGTCTCGATTATTACAAAACATGGTTCCAAAATCCATTTCAAAATATTATGTTTCCTTTTTCTTTGTAAATATTTGGAAATTTCTAACCAAAACCATGTGCTTTCAAAACCACCTATTTTTCCCAATTTCATACATTTTTAAATCTTTTATGCAACTTGAGAAATCCACATTCTCAACCAGATCTAGCCTAAAACACAAGGTCTCGTAGGACTCCAAACAAAACCACATATATTGGCTGGCAACTAGTTTAAATCACAAATCTTATTCATTGCTAGAGTTTGGCTAAAATCTTAAGTCAAAACAACCAATTTGATTCCAAGTTAAACCACATATTCTTTATTCACTTTTCTTACTTGGTATTACCTTGACCAGAGGTAACCGGGTACATAAGTAGTAGGTGAAGACACAATTTCCCTTACCTCCCTGCAATGTTGCGGTGAAGTTCTCTGTAAGGTAGGACACCGTCCCGGCCAACAGGCCTCAATTTCATTCTTATAAGCATGGGGATACACCTTTTTTTGGCATCCTTTCTGTGACCCAGACACCTAGGTTCACATACCCAGGCCCAGCCTACACTGTCTCAAAACTCGGTACCCACGGTTGTTTCTGACAATCGGTTCCATACCAAATTGTTGACACCCAACCTCGTGAATCTGCACAGGCAACCACGGTCTTGTCTGACAATTGGTTCCATTGGAGTCTCATACTCCTACCATATTGCCGATACCCAGCCCACGTGGCTACTTAACACACATTCATTTTCTTTTCAAAACATATAGGTTTTCTTTTTAAAACCATAATTCATTCTCTTATCATTGCAGGAAATCACTTCCTCGCAAACCTAACCCTTCACTTGGGTCTCAAGCTTTAAACTACATAAATTCATGCATTCATATTTTGATTGGGTGTCATGCCCAAATATCTCATAAAACCATGCATTTATCCATTTCTTTTCATTCTTTGGGCCTCAAGTCAAAACCACATTCAGGTTTATTATTTGAATTCCATATTCCTCCATGGCATTTACATGAGGAAAATATTATTAATACATGACAATCAATCATTTAAACTCATATTTGTAACTTTCACATACACCTTTAAGCATATGGGCTAAGGGGTCTGGTTTGGCAGACCGAACTAGAACAATAGATCGAACCAGGCATTGAACGCCCAGAACGGTCAACAGGAACTTGGGATTCGATCATCCAAAAATCTCTATTTCGAGCGACCGAAACATTTCGATTGAGCAAAATCCCCTAGAACGGAAGATCGAGGAGTTTTGATCAACCAAAACCAGGATTCTGGTCGAATACTAACAAGAAAATGGCATACCGAATCAAAATCGGAATACTGAATCACCCATTTTCAGTAAACTTCCCCCAAGCCTTAGCCAACCATTCGTCGCAATTAGGACCTCCAACAGACCCTTTTCCAACCAATCACAAAACACAACAAAATCACCAAAAGTAGAGTCCTAAGTCCTCTACATTTGGGACAAAAATTATTCAAATCCATTAAACATGCTCTTTACAATAAAATCACAAAGGCATAGAGTTTATTTCATAAGCACTGTAGCATGCATACCAAAAACTTGCATAAATCCACGGAAATTCATCCTAACCACAAGATATCTACACATTCATGTCATTCATTTCATTTCCATCATTTCTATTATTTTATCATTATTTTTTTCAAACATTTTCCATCATTTATCATGCATATAACCCATTTCTCCTAAAATAGAGCAATGGAGGAAAAGAGGGGTTGCGTACCTCTTGACGATTCCGACGACCCTCCCACACTCCAGCGAGCCTCCACGTGGCCCTTGGTGAGCTCTGGAAGTCCTCGGCCAATGATAAGATCTTCTCCCTTGATGGCACCTCCCAAGCTTTTACACGTATAACACTCCCCCTCCACTTGTTCCCCCTTCTCCTCTCCCTTGCGCCTTCCCTCCATGCTATACCCTCCTTCTTTATCTGCACCTCTCCGCTAGCCGCCACCCCCGATTCCCTCCAACCTTGCCAGCCTTCCTTACAGCACAATGAAGAGATGAGATGGGAAGGCTACACATATGGGCCACGGGTGGTGAAGGAAGAAAAGAATGGAGAGAAAAGGGAAGAAGGTTTGTGACTCACGGAAGGGAAAGCTATGCTTGGGCTGACCAGATCCAACTCGGGTCTCACACATACAGGCACAACACTAGGAACCACACAACCAGGGAAACAACAAACTCAGCCCCACAGGTAGAGAGGGACATACAACATCACCAAAATATCAAATTATTTATTAATAAATCATATTCAAATATTACAATTAATTTCATGGTTTACATTAAATGGATAATCGAGCCTAGATGTTACAATCTCCCTCGAGCTCTCCCTCAATCCCTCATCTTTCTTGGCAATCGATGTGTCTAATGACACTATTCATGAATAGTGCCATCACCGGGTGATTGTTCAAACACTTGGGCCATCACGGAATTGTATTGTAGCACGATTGTGTTTGTTCACCTCGTATTTTGCACACTCATGGGGCACCACATGCCAAAGCACAAACACGACATAATATACTAAGGGGAAATCACGATACCTTATGCCAAAGCAAATCCATGGTTATAGTATGCCGAATAGGGAATCCAATGAGGAAAATATTCACAAAATTCATTTTGATTATCAAAGAATAATATTATATTTAAAGGTAATCAAACATTGTCCACCCAACAGGGTTTACTACTTGATCACCAAAAATACGATCAAGTGGAAACAAAGTCCCAAAACAATAACATATAACTTACAATATTCAAGGCTACTAAAACATGCCTAGAACCCATGTTGAGAAACCATGCAAACAACCTACACCTACCCCATGGAGATCTTAGGTGTTACACCTAGCCACTGTTGTGAGCTGCAATCTGTCCTCCTCCTTCGTTGAGCATCAGGCATTGATGAGATGGCAACCTCCTTCTCTACTAAGCCACAAATTGACACTCCTCCTCCCCCTTATACCTCATTCCAAAAAATTCGAGCCTTAGCCACTATTGTGAGCCGCAACCACTCTACCTCCCCCACTGAGCATCGGGTGCTAGTGAGACAACAACATCCTTCTTCGCTAAGCCACAACCACTCTTGACTCCTCTAGTCCTTCTTTAACATGGTAGTGTGGCAAAGCCACTCCTCTAGTACTTTAGTTGACAGGTGACGCCGTGATAACCTACCTCCTCCTCCTCCCTTATCATCAGTTGTCAGCTCGTTGTTGTCGCTTCTTCTCCTTCGCTGTAACACCCGTAAAATTCAATTTTGTAATTATTTACATTTTATAAATTTTATTCTTGGACAGGTGTTACTGTTCCGAGGCTCGATGTGTGGTTTTGTGCTTTTGGGCTTGGACCTTGTGGGTCGGCTTCTATTTGCGTGTCCCTGTGCGTGGTAGGCATAGTGCATTGTGGCATCGTGCGTGTGGGGCCCAGGTATGGGGTCCGCGTGGAGCCTGCGTTCGTGGGCCGGTGGTTGAGGCTGCCAGTTGGCCTTGTGGTTGTGGAGGGTGGTTGGTTGCTGTAACCATGTTGGCGAGGATGGCAAAAATATACCAAAGTCGGCAAAGTCACGACAAAAAATAAAATAATGTGCAAATGCAGGAGTCGCCACCTAGTCTATTCAAATGGAAGACGAGGAAAACCATATAACATGAAAATCATGCCAAAAACAATGGAAAAGGTCTACGTAAACCAGAAAATATGGGTAAGGATCTCTATTACATACGTGGAAGGTGTTAGGCACCCTCGTACGCCCGATAAATCGGTATTCTATTGGTTTTTCAATTGCTTATGGAATGTCGGCTTTACAGCCTTTGCTGTACGCCAAAGGGCGATATGCCATGCCATGCTTATGTGTGGTGTCTATAATATGGGTGCATGATGTGTAGGGGTGTATCCTAATGCTCAGAAGTATCACTCGTATCACGAGACTAGTATTGATGCAAGAATATTGCATAATAAGATCAAAGATCTAATAATCTTGAGTGATTTTTCATCCTTGCCTTGCTATATGCTTGATGCAAACTAAAATGCATGGAAAATAGTTGAAAACAGAGTTGTGCCTTCCTAATACATTAAGGAAGAAAGCCAAAGAAAACCCAGAAGCAAATCGAGTCGGGAAAAGCATGTTAAAACCATATAAAACATGTTGTGTGCTACTGAAAACAGGCCAATGTGCCTGTTTGGTGCGCCAGACTAGTGCATCACCTATGTGCGCCTAGGTGGGCCAGGAAGATGTGCTGAGTGAGAACAGGAAACTATGCAAAGCCAGAACACCAGAGAATGCATTCTAGAAAGGTACGCAGTGCAAAATCATTTGTAAAACTTGGAAAAAACATGTAAATGTAATGATTTGTGGTCCTAGTGCTCAAGGGCTGGTAGCCTCACACAAGGTCCCACCTAATTTGTGCTAAATGAGGGATGCAGGATTCAGCCATGCTACTGGATCATGGGCTGATGCACAAGGTTCTCCACGTAGAAGTAAAGTGCAACCAGCCTACTAGATTCTAGCCAAGGACTGAATATCCAAGGGGAGAAAACAATCTGTTTAAAACTAAAAAAAACATGCATGTGAAATCTTGGAACATCAACCAACAATGAAAGAATCAAGCTCGAAATCCTTCATAAAGCTATGCAAACAAAGATGCCAATGTGAGTGCTTTGCTCTCTGACCAGTCTGGTGCACCTGCTTGGTGCGCCAGAGTGGTGCTCTGGTTTGGTGCACCTGAGTGGTGCGCCCTAGAGAATCTGGATTAGACTGCAATCTGATCCAGAATCT
>JAMKQA010057323.1:0-11200 GCA_024699735.1 Posidonia australis
CATATTAGGAAACAAGATTTCTCTGGTTTTATTGTGCTTGCTTGTAGTTGGGTGTTTTGGGGGCACGTACTGGGTGACTTAGATGTCACTCACGCGTGCTATGTGTGTTTCAGGTGCAGACCGTGTGCAGCCAGTTTCCGGTGCAGTAATCAGAGTTTCTAGCCGCGCATCGAAATCCTAGAGGTGAGCCTGGTTACAGTCTTTATTTCTGTGATTTGTGTAATTAGGCTTGTGATGCTATTGTTTGGTAGCGTGCCCGGGTTCGGGGCGTTACAATAGATAACCTTTAAGATGGATGAACAAAATCAATGACCTTACCATCTAAAAGTAAGGACAGGCCTTACTTGATATTAACTCTATATAAATATACACATACATACATACATACATACATACATACATACATATATATATATATAGTTGTAAATTATTCGTATTTATATCTGTTGAAAATTCAAAAGACATATCCATATCCACATCCGCTCAAATTCAAAAATTCACATTCGTATCCATATCCTATCTACTCCTCAATGGATACAGATATGGATTTTTCACAAATATACCATATCAGTTTACACCCCTAATCTTGATATATTATGCAATTGTTTTTTAATTATCCTTGTCTCTCAACTATTATCGGAAAAAATTACATATAGCATAATAAACATTTGGAAACAATAAAATAAATTTGTATTGTCTCTATCTTGGATAGAATTTGTTTGTTCAAAAAGTATTTTAAAATTACAAAACAATTTGAACCTACAAAATCTCAAGAGTAGAAGTGAACAAGTATATGTCACACTTGAAGAAGTTCTAGATTTATGAATTTCTTTACATGAAGAGTCATGTTTACCATATAATCAACAAAGGTTTGCATAATACATTCAAGTAAAAACCTACCATTATCTTAAGAACTTATCAAGCAAAAACCTTCCATTATCAAAATTTAACATCAGTGCAATAGCAACAAGAAGAATAGGATTGCTTATAGGTGCTTAATCATTGCCACCAAGGAGAACTAGACCAAAACCAAGGATTCCAAACCAACTTCGATGCAATAATAGCAATAGATAGAGAGAGTGAGAGATTAAAAAAATCCCAACTTTGATGCAAAATTGAGGGTTTCAAACACAAACCTCACCTGGAAAAACCTTGACAGGTGGTAGCAGCAATAACGTTGTAGAATGGGAAAGGTGGTGCTGTTGGTAGAACAAACACACAAGGAGGCATCAATAGTGGTGGTGTCTGTGAGGAGGTCATCGATTGGTGGTGGTGTCGATAAGGAGGTGAGGAGCCAATGGGTGGTGCTGTTGGTGGAATGAGGAGGCAAGGAGGCATCGGTAATGGTGGGGTTAGTGAGGAGGTCATCGGTCAGTTGTGGAGTTAGTGTGGAAGAGAAGAGTCGACAAATGGTGGCCTCGGATAGGCAGAGAGAAAGAAGAAGAAGAGAGAGGCGACGTTGAGGGAGAAAAGGTAGAGAGAAAGAAGAAGAGGGAGAGAAGACCATGTGATGAAATTTTAAGGGCACTATCATGAGGACAAGTTAACGAGGACATGTATTTGCTAACAATCCTCGAATTTTTTGGTTAAGTTCATGATGAAGTAACGAAGACATTACCTCACTATGTCCTTACCAACTTATTGCGATGACAAGTTCTCGTTATGTTCTTGCAAGTTGTTTTTGCAAAGTGCGGAATTTCTAGTAGTAATTGTTATATTTTTCATTTCTTATCATATATTCAATTCATATTCATTTTAAACTTTAGCAAATACTAAAACTAGTTCAAATTTTGAAACTGTTAAATTACTAGTTGTCACCCTTAATAGGCATGATTATGTTGTCATTAGCTTGCATCTATAATAAGCATCATTAGGCTGTCATTAGTATGAATATAATTTTATTCCTTGTATATACTTTCTATTATGTATATATAGGGGTGAATCCCTCTTGTAATGGACACAAAAAAATATACCTGCTTTTCCGACATGGTATCGAGCTACATTTTCTCTTTTTTTTTCCCCACCCTCCTCTCTCTTTCCCGTGCCCTAGTTCAATTCCCCTCTCTATTGCCCCACCTCTCTCACACTCTTGTGTCAGCACAACCACCTCCTCCTCGTTCTTCCCTGTAATGCTGTGGCCAACACTCATTACACTACTACTATAGGCACAATGCTAACGGTATCCCTACAGCCACCACTACCTCCTCCTACTCCTCCTGTTGAGCACACTTGCACAACGGCACAACCTCCTCCTCCCACTAGCAACACAACCTCCTCCTCCTCCTCTCGTCGTCTCCTCATCGACCGCTACCAATAGTTCCTCATCGGGTGTCGCCAGACTCTTTGTTAACCTCTACCATCAATGCCTTGTCGGGTCTCGCCAGCCTCTTTCGCACTTTCTCTTGATTATGCCTCGTCCACATCTTCTGCACCCTCCATCGATCGTGCCACACCTTGTCATTTCCTCTAGAGGCGGATCTTGCCTCCTTGCTACTTTCATGAAGACTACGGAGAAAGGGCTTCATTCCTCTCCTCCTTGTCTTCATCTGCTATTGACGTTGCCTTATTCCTTTACCTCCTTCTGCCTCTATTGGTCGCCATGGGTTCAATATCAAAGTTAGCAATCCCTATTGTGGTTAAGATGGATGGAGGAAACTACAACCATTGGTTAGTTCTAATGTGCAATTTCCTGAAGGACAAAGGTCTGTAGAAATATGTCATTGGTGATGTTATGCCTCCCAATGAAGACCAAGATACCAATGCATTCTCTATATAGGAGATCAACAACAGCAAAATCCTCACTTGGATTGGCAACACTGTCACACCTTCTATCAGCATGTAGTTTGGTCGATTTGAGAGTGCAAAAGAAGCCCAAGATTTTCTAAAAACTCATTATGTTCAATAAGATTTTGCTCGTTGTTATTAACAAGAACAAGACCTACATTCTTTCAAGATGAACAAGGGCAATCTATTTCTAATTTTCATTCCCAAATGCATGTTATTTGGGATCAATTGGCTCTTTTGGAAGTTGCTTGGACTACTGATGGGACGTTATGGAAATCTTACCATGAAGAATTGTGCCTTGTTCAGTTTCTACTGGCTCTTCATGATGACTATGAGACTACGTACAACTATCTGTCACCATGCCGGTGGAACCCTGCACGGCTCTCCTTTACCGGGTGCGTGGAAGCACATGAGGAGTTCCGATATGGTCACGGCAAAGATGGTGAATCCGGAGAAGAAGACTAGACTCGGAACACCAAGGGAAGATGAGAAAAGATAAGGAAAGGAGTCGCCACCTAGTCTTTTAATGGAAAGACGAGGAAACCAAACACACAAGAAAACCAAGAAGCAAACAAGATGATGAAAACATGTATGCTCCGTGCCTAATGGATGAAATGCACAAAATCAATGCAGGGCCATAGAAAGGGTAAGAATTCTGGTTATGCATGGGGAAGGGGTTAGGCACTCCCATACGCTCGAGAAACTCGATCTTTCTAGGTTTCCTACTTGCCAATGCTCTAATGGGTGCGTGCTTACCTATTCTGAATGTTCATGTTAAAGATGACTAGAAAACATGCCAAATCAAAGAGAAGAAATGAAATAAATGGAAACAATTAATCCGAGGGACAAATGTAGGCATTAAGAATGTTGCTTTACTGTACGCTCGTGAGCGATGAGGAAAATCATGAAAATTGAGAAATTCTCGGAAAGCGTCAAGTAAATCAGCGAACACTCGAAGAAATCCGAGAAAATCAAATTAGGAAGATAATCCTCTTTTCGGGACCATGTCGGCATTGTCGAGCCTTTTAATGTACGCCCTTGGGCGTTGGAAAGCCAAATCAAATCTAAAATGCGAAAAACCCAGGAACCGATGACAAAACCAAACTTGAAGTGACCTAGGAATGTGGGCGCAATGCAAGGAAGAAAATGCAAGAAAATATGCATGAAAAAGTGCGACAAAATGTGCAAAATGCATGCAAGTGTGTGATAATGAAAATTCCAGGGGCCTTTGTGCAGAAAACCCAAATTCTTAACGAAAACTGAAATTCTGAAGCTAAATCATCAAAAATACATAGAGAAACACATTTCATGTAATTTTGAAGAAATCTAGGGTCAAATGTGCAAATCTATGTATTTCTAACCAAATTGAAGGTTCCTAGGGGTTAAAATGCAATTATGCCATCAAAACATGCATTCAGAATAATTTTAGAAAAGTTTAGGGGATAAAATGCAAATTAACCAGAGGAATATGCATTTAGAATGAATTTTAATGAAGATCAGGGGTTTAAATGCAATTTGAACAGAGAAATATGCATTCAGAATGATTTTTAATGAACTTAGGGGTTTTTATCCAATTTTCAAGCCTAGAAAACATTATTAGGGAAGCTCAAGGGGCACATTGCAATATTTTCAGTTAAAACTTTATTCAAACGATTTAAAGAAAAAATGTGCAAGGACCTAACTGTAAGAGAAAGGACCTACTTGTAAGAAAAAATGACCTATCCGAAAGATAACAAGAGTTACAGAAATTTTATTAAAAGAAAATTATTTTCATTTTTCAAAGAAGAAAAAGAAACGGCGGCCGCCGGCGACGAAGCCCCACCGTCAACGACCGCTGGAGAAACTACCAGAGGGCTATCCCATCGTCTGATCTAAGATCAGACCCCATGGGAAGCAAGAAGGGAAGAAGAGAGTATGATCCACCGGTCCGGATCGAAAATCTAACGGCGGGAATGGACCGTCCATCCTCGTCGCCATCGGAGCACTCTGGTGACAGCATCATAGAATAAAGGGGGCTGCTAGAGGGCTATGGTGCGTGACCCAGAGGTCCAGTAGGCTTTGGCATGTTGAGAGGAGCATTTCCCCACTTCCAGAAGCAAGAATGGGACACTTTCCTCATCCTCGAACCAAACTCGCCGTCGACGCGATCCTCCTCCGGTGAGCTCGACTACGGTGGCTGTCCAAGGCATGAGGCTTGATTCTAAAGGCTCTGGAGTGCTAGGGGTGTGCTGTGGAACGATCCTGGAGGCTCAGAGAGGCACAGCAAGGCTGGAGGCATGCGTCCCTTCACTGGTTTCAGTCGTCTTCTCCGGCTCCGGTGAAACGATGCGATTTCGGCGACCTTCTGGTGGAGACTTCCGCAGCGGCTGGAGCGGGGATTTGAGGAGGGGAGAAGCAAGAGGGAGGTCTAGGGAGGAGAATCCAAGGTTCTAGGACTAGGGACAAGTCCTGGATCAGCACCCCTACCTAAGTCGCCGGAAAACGGCGACGGTGAGGCCTGGAAGCTCGATTCCAGCCAGAGAAGGCCTCTGGCTTGATTGGAATCGATCAAGGGGGACAGAGGAAGACCTAGGAAAGCATTTTTAACATGAATTAAGGTCAGTAGGGTGTGTACTTGGCCTGACAATGTGTTTGGATGATTGGAGCTCGCCGGAGGCCGTCGGAGCTCACCGTAGATGGCTGGAACCTCTGATTTCTCACCTCCACGAGCTTCCTCTCTCTTCTAGGAACTCTCTGGTAACTCTGGTTGGGAAGAAGAAGGCTTGGGGAGCTCTCCTCTCTCAATTTTTGCAAAAGTGCCAAAAGTCCCAAAAGTCCATTTCTACTTGCAAAAAGGGCTATATATAGGCTTGGCTGGTTGTTATTGCTAGAGTGGAAGGTGGTTATGTTTGTTGGAGAGAAGTGGGAAGTAGTTGAGTTTGTTTTGGAGAGATGTGGGAAGTAGTTATGTTTGTTTTGGAGAGATGTGGGAAGTAGTTATGTTTGTTGTAGAGAAGTGGGAAGTAGTTATGTTTGTTGGAGAGAGGTGGGAAGTAGTTATGTTTGTTAGATTAGTTAGGATGCAGTGGAAGTTAGTTAGGTGGTTGAGGTTTGACTTTAGGGTTTAACTTAGGATTTGACCTAGGTTCAGGGTTTGGATTAGGGTTTAACCTCGGTTTTAGGGTTTTATTTTGTATTTAGGTTTTATAGAGTCCAGTTAGGGTTTTGTATGGTGTGCCAGAAAGGTGCACCTGTTTGGTGCGCCAAAAAGGTGCGCCTGTCTGGTGCACCAGACAAGTGCGCCAGATAAGTGCGCCTGCATGGTAGCTGTTGGAGTGAGGAATGGCTGTTGGGTTTGGCCTATTTGCAAGCATATTGGGGTGTCTACACTATCCTTCATCACACACCTCTTCCTTATGTTGAAATAGCTATCTTGCATCGCATACCTCTTCCTGATGTTGAAATAGCTCTTAAGATGTTCTTACAGAAGAAACTTGTAAAGGTCTTCTCGCCCATACTACATTTGTCTTTGTTGCCACATCTTATCCTAAACCAGGAGCTTCGCTGCATGGTTGCCATCATGATTGGTCTATTTTTGAATGTAACTACTACAAAGAGTATGCTCACACAAACAAGTACTACCCTTCTCTAACCTCCTATAATATGAAGAACAAAAAAAGTAGTTTGATCACTACACCTTCCACTGTGGTTGCAACTTCTTCCGACTCTTCTACCACCTTGTCATTTGATATTGTCTAGGAAATGTTTCAACAAGTCTTATCATGTATGGGTATTCCAATATTGTTGCTTCCACTTTTAGTCCCCACTCAAATACTCACTCTCAATGGTACTTTGATTCTAGTGCTTCTCATCACATGGCCTTTAATTCCTCTGTTCTTCTTAATTCTACTTGTACTTCCTTTTCCACTATTTATACTACCACTGGATCCTATGTTTTTACTACTCATATTGGTCATGCTCAATCTTCTCCCTCTCTTTCTCTTTCCGATGTTTTGCTTGTTCCTAATCTTTCTATGAATCTTATTTCTATTAGCCAACTTGTTGTTCTTGGCCTTGATGTCTTGTTCTCCTTTTCGTGGTTGTGTTGTGTAGGATCACAAGATAGGGAAGCTACTTGGGATCAAACATAGGAATGGTCGTCTATTTCAATTATATCATCTTCACATTCCATCTACGTCAAGTGTATCTCTTGTTGTTTCTATGCCTTGTTCACCTCCTTTTAACATTTGGCATGCTTAGCTAGGTCATGTTTCTTCTTCTCGATTGCAGTTTACGACAAATAAAGTTTTGTTAGGAATGATCAAGCCTTCTTCCCCTTTATATTGTACTAATCATAAATTGACCATGCAACCTACTTTACCTTTTTCTTCTAGTATTTCAACTAGTTTAGCACCCTTTGATCTTCTTCATTTTGATGTTTGGGGTCCTGTTAGTGCCTGTTGTAAAGGTGTTGCTAAGTATTGTGTTGTTTTTGTTGTTGATTTTTCCTATTATACATGGGTATGTTTAATGTGTTCTCGTTCTGATCAAATATCTATCTTTATTGACTTTGCCATTATAGTTCACAAATTTTTTTCTAAACGAAGTGAGATTTTACGTGCTGATTCTAGTGGTGAATACATGTCTCATGCTCTCTCAAACTTCTTAAAACCTCAAGGAACTATTTCTCAATGTTCTTGTCTTGATACACCTCAGCAGATTGGTGTTTCAGAATGAAAGCCTCATCATTTCATTGAAACTACCCATACTCTTTTATTATCCTATAGAGTTACTCGAGACTTTTTGAGTGAAGTTGTTCACACAGTCGTTTATCTCATTAATCGCATCTCCTCCTCTATCATCTCTGGTATGTCACCATATGAGCAATTGTTTTCTTGTGTCCTTGATTATAATGAATTACGCATCTTTGGTTGTACTTGTTTTGTTCTTCTTTCGAAAAGCGAATATGATAAACTTGGGAAACACACGACTCTTTGTGTTTTTCTAGGCTTTGGTATCGAATGAAAGGGTTATTAGTGCTTCAATCTAGAAACAAATCAAGTTCATATCTCTCATCATGTCATGTTTTGGGAACGTATTCCCTTTTATTCTTTCTCTCAATCTCCTCCTTTGACACTAGTTCTTGATCCCTTCGATGAACCTAGTTGTAATACTCTAATGACAAAATTTCTTGTAGCAACATCAGTCCCAACTAGTTCAAATCTGGACAATGCTCCTCCACCACGACATAACTTGAAACATACTTGCACTATTCCTTGCCACTTTTAGGATTATTACCTTCTTTCTAAACTCTCATTTTAGGGACAAAAACCTTTTGTGAGGCATCTTGTGACCCCTTGTGGCAACAAGCAAGGCAAGAAGAACTAGCGGCTCTTTAGAGCAGTCATATGTGGGACCTTGCAACACTTCCTCCTGACAAACCTCTTGTTGATTGCAAATGGATCTTTAAAATCAAGACCAAGGCTGACAAATCTATTGAGCGCTACAAGGTGGATCTTGTTGCTAAAGGTTCACTCAGGAATATGGCATTGACTACGACAAAACCTTTGCTCTTGTTGCTCTCATGACTATTGTTCACTCTCTCATTGCTATATCTACTCTCAGACATTGGCCATTACATCAAATGAATGTTAAGAATGACTTTTTAATAGAGAATTACATGAGGAAGTTTACATGCAACCTCCCCTTGGACTTCCACATGAGCCTAGTTGGGTTTGCCTTCTTCAGAAAGCTCTTTATGGTCTTAAACAGGCTCCTCGGTCTTGGTTTGAGAGGTATCGTTCTATTATGATGGCCACTGGTTTTAGGCAAAGTGCATATGACTCTACCCTATTTTGTTCATCCTCTCCTGATTGCGAGGTTTGGTTCTTCTTCTACTGTATGTTAATGATATGGTTATCACTTGCTAAAATATCGTTGGAATTAAGGAAACTCAACTTTGTCGACAACACAACTTCGAAATGAAGGACCTTGGACACTTGCATTATTTTCTTGGCATTGAAATCCAATCTGATTCATTTGGTTATTCTCTCTCTTAGGCTACATATGCTTTAGACATCATCCATCAATCTGGTATTAGTGATGACATCATTGAGCCCACTTCTCTTCAACCCAACACTCAGTTTTGACTTACAGAGGGTAGCCACTTACCAAATCCTATTATTTATAGAGAGCTAGTTGGTAGTTTGAATTACCTCACTGTCACTGGCCTTGATATCAATCATACTATGCATATTGTTAGCCAATTCATGTCTGCTCCATGAGCAAATCACTTTGCCTCTATGTTTCACATTCTTCTATACCTAAAAGGCTATATTAATCAAGGCTTACACTTTTCCTTTACCTCTTCTCTTATCCTTTTAGCATACTATGATGTTGATTATGTGGGTGATAGTAATAATTGTCATTCAACAATATGTTGGGCTATTTTTCTTGGTGATTCTCTAATCTCTTGGAAAAGCAAAAAAACAAAATGTTGTTTTACGCTCACCAACTGAAGCCGAATATCGTGCTTTAGCCCATACTACAATTGAACATATTTTACTTTGGTCACTTCTTCAGGATATAGGGATTGGTATTATTGATAGCACTACACTCTTTTATGATAACAACAACGCAATTTAGATAGCATACAATGATGTTTTTCATGAGCGGATGAAGTATATTGAGGTGAATTACCATTTTATCCATGATCATGTGCACCAAAAGACAATTATCCTTAAGCATCTACCTTCCAAAGATCAAGTAGCAGACTTCTTCACCAAGTCTCATCATCTACCCTATTTCAAAATTCACAAATCCAAACTTCATATGCTTCCTAAAGCCTCTTCAGTTTGAGGAGGGGTGTTAAATTATTAGTTGTCACCGTTAATAGGCTTGATCATGTTGTCACTAGCTTGCATCTATAATAGGAATCATTAGGTTGTCATTAACATGAATATTATTTCATTCATTGAATATACCTTTCTATTATGTATGTATAGGGGGTGAATCTCCCTTGTAATGGACATAGAAAAATAATACCTACTTTTCTAATAGAAACTACCAATTTAAGAATCTAAAGTATTCTAATTATGACTCATTATAACTTATCATAGCTCATAGAAAATCATTGATTTTGTATATGAATAAATCTATAAGTAAGAAGTTTATAAATGATCTAGATCTTCATGTGTACCTAAATCTAATGATGTAAATTAAGATCCGTGTATTACATTTAAGTTGAAATTTATGCCTTAGAAAAATCCAGTGCTTCTTGCTTTAAAACTATTGAATTTCTCATTTATATGACCTATAAAATAATAGTGTTCAAATGACTTGAATTTTTGTTTATATTAATCTAATTGATGTACATGAAGATCCATGGAGTGGATTTTGAATTTGAGCCCTTAACATGTGTTTTAGAGTTCTCCTTAAAGTATTCAAATGAAGACAAGTATGTATGTGATCATTATAACGCAAATAAAATATTATCATGCATCAATTTTTGATAATAAAATATATTATAATCATTATATAAATAAATAAAATAAAATATCAACAAATTGACTTATTATATAAAGTTTATTGACACTTATTATGTATCAACTTTATTTATATGATAATAAAGTTTATCAACACTTATTATATATTTTTAAATAAATAAATTAAAAACTGCTATCAAATTATTTGTTTTTAAATTTGCCAATTTTATTATATATCAACAAATATCAATTTTGTGATAAATCATTGATTTATTAGAAAGAATTCAATGAAAATAAGTATATAAACACCTTAACTAGAGAAGGACAAATTCCATTATAATGGTCAAGGGGTGGATAGAAAAATGAATTCTATGAGGTTCACACATACTTGGGAAGTCAATGGAATTGAGTATTCTATTACTCATTTCCAGTATATGCGCAAGTATCATAATAATGAATGGTCAACAAGAACTTAAATTCTCTTAAAATCAATTCGATTGCTTTTTACGAGAAATAGATAGAAATGTAGAAAATGGAAAAAGAAAGTTTTAGAAAAGAAGATATTTTTCCTTGTTTGAGTATTTAAGTTAAAAGAGAATAGAGAGAATAGAAGAGAAAAACATAATCATTCACATCCTGTCCAAAACTAAGGAGCTAGAAATGGAGAGAAGAAAGATTTCAAGTTACAAATACGCTTATTTCCAAAAATACTCTCAAATGAAATTCAATCACTCAATGTGAGAACTGACTTAAGGGCATATTAGTAAAGTAGTTGTTTTACTTTCTTAGCTTTTCTATCGTAAGTGTAACGCCCCGAACCCGGGCACGCTACCAAACAATAGCATCACAAGCCTAATTACACAAATCACAGAATAAAAAGACTGTAACCAGGCTCACCTCTAGGATCTCGATGCGCGGCTAGAAACTCCGATTCCTGCACCGGAAACTGGCTG
>JAMKQA010057325.1:0-12775 GCA_024699735.1 Posidonia australis
GCCCACAGCCAACAAACACAAACTGGATTTACCATTAATAAACCATACACAAATAATTACAAGAAATTCCATGGTTTATATTAAATGGAAAAACCAGGCACAGATGTTACAAGTAGGGTATGGGGTGGGGGGCTGTGTTAGTGGGCCTTGTGTTGGAAAATTGATTGTCAAGCATGGCAACATTGTATGTGTATTTCCCATGAGAGGTGAGGTTATTAGGCCTAAGTGATATAAGGGGGAAGGTCCATGGGTATTTGGAAATTGCAGGCTAGAGAGATTAGAATGGGCAACAAATTGAGCTTGGTCGATCGTCCCTCTAGGTAATGTATGTGAATTGATGGTCAAAGGGGTATTCCAAGTTTGGGCATAACTCATCCCTCCCTTTCCACCTTGTTCAGTAGACTGGGCCATGTGTGGTGTTGTCGTGTTAGACAAAAACCCATGCTGACCAATGAAGCCACTTGTAGAAGTTGAGTCCATTGATGTGCTGTAGTAGCCAGTGTGAGAATAATACGACTCTATCATCTTTGACTGGTCTTCTCTTGTTGATCTTCTTTGCAAGATTATTACAAGTTTGACTAGAATAAGAAGAGATTACAAACTCTTTACTACTTTTAACCTATTACAAGTCTTCTAAAAATGAAAATTACAACTCTAATGTAAATGAAATACAAAGAAAAATTTGCAACTTGTGAATAAAGTAACTAATGACTCAGGACTATTTTAGAGATCCCTATAACTAGTTATGCAAGCAAAGGCCAAACCACCCTGCAGATAAGGCACACAAATTGTTGTCTTCCTAATGTTGCCTATTTGAACGACGTTAGTACTCGACGCTGATAGGAGTGGCAGTGGACACAGTGCCGATCAAACAGGCAACATGAATGCTTATCTATTCCAACATCCGAAATCTATCCTAGACTGACTGTAGACACCACAATTTTGCAGGATTGTAGAACTAGCCCAAACCTCTATTTCAATCTAAAACCCTAGTAGAAAATTAACAACCCTAAACTATCCTAAACCATAGTAATATGTCAAACCTAATCAAACCCATGTAAATGCAACAAACCAAGCTAATAACCTAAAGATTAATTGCACCTTCAGCCCAAGCAAGCCCACCAAAGCCCATTTTTTATCCCTCTTTATCAAACATTCTTGGGTTTGTTATAGGGTTGCTAGAGTTTGTTAGTAAATTAGTTAGAAGGTTGTTAGTTTGTTATTAGGTGGTTAGGTTATTAAGATTTGTTAGTGGTTTTTAGTGGATTGTTAGGGTTATTAGTGGTGTCTTAGAGGGGTTGTTATGGGCTGAGCTCCTCCCTATATAAGGAGAGATGAAAGCATGTGTAATGGAGGGGGGAGGGGGGGTCTTTTCTCAATCACTCTACTGGTTTCTCTCTCTCTCTCGCGTCCTTCTCCTCACTGGATTGTTGGGAAACAAGGGGAAGAGCTCTCCCTAGCTGGCAAAGGTCCTGGTCTCCACCCCATCTGCTCCTCCACTAGCGTCCACCTCCCTCTACCACGTTCTAGTTCTCCAGCCATCTTTAAACTAGAGCCATGCAGTAGAAGAGAGAAGGGAGATGCACGTGAAGCTCACTCCCCTGACACACCTCCGACGCTCGGTGCCTCCTCTGCTAGCTTCCATCCCTCCATACGACCTTCAGCAGCAGCAAGATCAGCTTCTGATCATCACCGAGCATCCACGGATTCAAAAGGGACCATCGATGACCAGAGCCAGCGAAACAAGTAAATTCATCACTACTTTTCATGAGAAGTCTAGTCCTCTTCCACTGCATCATTTCATCTAGGGCTCCTGGCACGTTCAGTGTCCTCCCTCTTGCCTTTTCAAGTCGGTCGTGTGGTTTCTTCCCTAACGCCGATGGAGATCTCAAGCATGCGAGTCGGTAGAACCCATCATCGAAGAGGGAGCTCGAGTGGAAGAGTCCCGATAGTGTGTTGCAGCGGACCACCTAACTGCAGCCCCTGGACGTGAATTGCAGCGGAACACGTCGCTGAAAATGAGGCAGCAATGAGCTGGATGGGTAGAGTGGTCCTCGCAGTCAAGCTTGCATCTAAACGCTTGGATGTCTTCCTTTCCTTCCCTTTGGTCTTCCTGAGGTGTAGCCGAGCGGCCTGAGGCCTCTGCTTCCTCCTACAGTCGAGCTCGCCGGTGAAGACAGAGTCGACGGCGAAGTGGATCGGGAGAGAAATGCACGCACTACTCCTAGCCTCCGTTGGCTCGAGCCTTTTTCCCATCTTCCCGATGACCCTCCGGAAGCCTCAGACCACCACATTGTTGCCTTTAGCAGCCCCAACCTTCTTGAGCATGTCACCGGAATAGCGACGCCGATGAGCGAGGTGGGGAGAGGAAGCTAGCCATTCGATCCCTCATCGGAGTCATTGGATCTCTTAATCCTTCCTCCTTCTTGCTTATCTAGAGGTTAGATACATGATCGGACGTCGGGGAAGCTCTGGATGGCTTCCCTAGGTGATCATCGCCAGCAACGGCGACCATCGAGGCTTCTTTTAAATTTTTTTTTATTAAAATTCTTTTCCTTTCTTGCAATCAAGTCCATGCATTTTGTATTTTGACCCCCGCATTTACCCATGCATCATTTTATTTTCTTTATTTGGTAAATTTTTAGTGTGGCCCCTGTATTTTTATTTTATTAATCCTCAAGCTTCAAATCTTTAACAAAAGCCTTCAAACTTTTTTATTTTCAGACTTAAGTCCATTAATTTGCACATAAAACCCTGAACTTCTAGCATAATTGCAAATCTAACCCTAGAAATTGAAGTTTTTACTCAAATGTGCACAAAATTTCATTTTAAACCCTTAATTTCACTAAATTAACACTGAATGCATGTTTTTATGGCATATTTGCTGATTAGTCCCAGGAAATTCATATTTTCATCCATGAGTCCACTATTTTGAACATTTAACCCTGAGTTTCTTCAAATTACACTAAGCACATGTTTTGCTGGTAAAATTACAGATTAGACCCTAGGAATCCTTATTTTACCAAAAATGCACAATTTTGCACATTTAAACCCTCAACTTCTTTAAAATTGCATAAAATGTGTTTTCTTTAACATTTTTGCTAGTTTAAACCTAAAACCTCAGTCTTTACCCAGAACATGTATTTTTTGCACATAGACCCCTAGAAATTTACATGTTTTGCCTATGCTTTCATTTTGTACATTTTGTTACCCCTTTCTCATGCATATATCCTCATGCTTACTTTCTTGCATCATGCATGCATTGCGAACTTATTTCAAACTTGGTTTTCACATTATTTCCTAGATTTCTTTCGATTTTCATGATTTTGATTTGATTTGGATTTTCATCGCCCGAGGACATACATTAAAAGGCTTGACAATGCCGACATGGACCTGAATGAGGATTGTTTTCTCTTATTTGATTTTCTCGAGTTTCTTCAAGTTTCAGCTGATTTGTGTGACGCTTTCCTAGTATTCCCGATTTTCATGATTTTCCTCATCACCCAAGGGCATACAATAAAGCGACATTTTCAATGCCTACATTGTCCCTTGGATTATTTTCATTATCATTTTTCTTTTTTATTCATTTTTTCTCTTTGATTTGGCATGTTTTTGCATTCATCTTAGGCATGTGCATTCGGGGTAGACAAGCGTACACACACTAGATTATTAGCAAGCAGGAAACCTAGAAAGACTGATTTCTTTGGGGGCATGGGGGTGCCTAATACCTTCTCCATGCGTAACAAGAATCCTTACCCTTTCCTTGATCCGCATTGATTTATGCACTGCATCCATTAAGCATAGAGCATACATGTGCATTCTTTGCCTTGATTTCTTTAGGTTTTTCCTTTGTTTTTGGTTTTCCTTGTCTTTCCATTAAAATACTAGGTGGCGACTCCTTTTTATTATCCTTTTCTTATCTTTCCTTGGTGTTTTCGAGTCTAGTCTCGTTCTCCTGATTCACCATCTTCGTCGTGACTCTATCGGGACTCCTCGTGTGTTTCCACGCACCTTGGAGTCGTACAGGGTTCCACTGGTATGGTCACATAGACCCAACACTAAACAAGCCTAATTAAATAGAGAAGTTTCAGACAGAACATGGATTTCAATTGTTATAATAGTTAATTAGTGTCTTAGTTAACCAACGTTCACATAACTTGTTTGGGTTCCTATGGCAAAGGGTTGTGGCTTTTTTTCTTTTGGGAAACTAGGATTATTGTCAATGGGATTTGTTTTCTTCAGTACCACCCTTAGATCTTTGAAAAATCTACAAAGGGGGCCTAGGTTGTGGGCTGTTCTCTCTATAGAGGGGCCCACAACCCAAAATTCTATCCTTAGGGTCGTTTCCTAATAAACCACAAAACAATAAATAAACACGAAACAATAAAGTGTCAAGTATCTACTAGGGTTTATTATTGACTTAGGGAGAAGAAAGGAGTCGAACAATACTCCCCTAGGACATTGTAAATTATTAATCTAGAAATCACAACCCAACAAAGCATGGGAGAGCAACTTACGCTGGCCCAGTTCACTCAATTTCGTTGATCTTAACTAGAAAGCTATTTTACTTAAGGGACTTTAACTTTATTGTAAAAGAAATAGTTTCCACCCTATTGGTGGATGGAAAACATACTTGGAAATTGTTAAAAATCTAAAAAAAAGACAATGGATAGGCTATTTGTTGCTTTTACTTACTGATATCGCTATTGCAAGCCTAAAAAGCAACATAAAAAGAAAAAAAAATGAAACGCTTGCAGGGTAAAAAGTCTGAAATATCTGTTGCCTAGTAAGGAGGTGCTGATATATGTCACCTGTCTAGCAGCGGTGAGATAAGCTACCTCAGGGATAGGCGATGAGAACTATCGGACCACTATTTACTTAAAAAAACTAAATAAGAGGTCTTGTTGTTGTGAAAATCTAAATGCACGACTTCTAGACCTAAAACTACACCTAATGTCTAGAAATAAATGAAAATAAAATAAAAGAAAGGAAGGAAAAAGAAGACTTACATTACATAGGGGTTGGCTTAAACAAGTCCCACCATGATAGCCAATTTTTTGTGGATATGGATTTGGGGGGTTGATGAAGATCTTCATCGTGTCCATTCACATTGATGGCCTTTGTGGTTACCACTTGTCCATTGTTTAAGTCGACTGAAAAGATGCCTACGTGAGATGGTGGTTGTGGTTTTATGGTTTCTCAGTTCAATGGGTGACGACAGGATGCTTCCCAACGACATCATCGTGCTATGCAGTATGTCCTTCCCTTCAAAATAAATAAAAATAGAAGATTCTAGATTAGACCTAGGTGTAGTAAACAACGTTAGAAGAATAAACAATAACTTGAATAATCAAACTAAATAAAAAAAAAAGGGTTGTCCTTATATGCATATGCCATGGCCTATATTAATGAATGCAAAAGAATATATGAATAAAAATGAGTAATTGGATGGAATACTGTGTAACACCCCAATTTTTCCACAATAATTTAAAAAAAAATAAATTACGAGAAAATTGATGCTAAACAAAAAATATCAAACTACCAAGAACCTATGTGTGGGATATGAGACTCCAGACTATATGTACAATGCTAAGCCACTATATGCCTATACCTACATACCAAAAACACGAGAAAAACACATGAGTGATAGAAGTCACCCAGTACAGACCCCAAGAAAATTGGCAGGAAAACGAAATCATAAATAATTTTCTTTTAAATTCATTTCACAAACTATTTACTCAAAACCTCACAAACTAAGCCCACACTAGCCAAAACCACAACCAGGCCCTACTAGCCCAAAACCACAAGCAAAGGCCCTCAATGGCCAAAACCACACACAGTGAGTCGAGAAGCCTGGTGTTCTGTACATCCATAAGCAGTCCACCACGGAGCAACCACGGTGTTCTGCACTGCCACAGTGAAGCCACCCTGTGGAGGAGCGATCACCATCCCGCGATTCTCCCAACTTGGAGAACCCTTACAAAGCCAGCCCCACCTTGAGAAGGTTGTCCTATCTCTTAGGACACTACCAACTATGGGGCACGTGTCTCACCCGCACTAGCTACCATAGGGTCCACCTCCTCATGGTGTCCGCCACATGCAGTGCTCAGGAGGGAGTGTCATACCTCCACACCTAACAACACCGGAGCCTCAGTGCTCACAGCGACAGCAGGAGTATCAAACGTCCCCGTCATGCCACAAGACACCTCAACTCATAAACCACAACCCTAATCCAGAGACGACAGTCAAGGAGTTTCATACCTCCAGGACCCGATGCCCCACAGCCTTAGGTATCTTGGCCCCTAACCTCGACCAGGACATCGTGCCCGACCACCCGAGAATGTCATCACATTCCCTAGTCCCAACGACACGGTCCCACACTGTCTCGGCCTGCACATAGAAAATTAGGAAAACCATTTTCCAAATCTGCCAACTCATCCCTTTGAAACCATTTTTCATATCATCGAAAACTCTACCAAAACCTCAGAAAAATGGCGCATCAGGTGTCCAAAGGGACCAACACTGACGACCTACAATCCCATCTTTAAGGGACAATACAACCCAATACGAGAAATCCTTGAAAATCATATTTTACAAAACCATTTGGGCCCATATTCAGCATGACGAAAATAGATGTAGTATGCCAAAAACCCCTGGTTCGGTCGACCGATTTGGGTCAATCGACCGAATCGGGTCAACATCAACACTCAAGACAAAATCGGTATACCAAAAATGGTTCGATCGACCAAAATCTCTTGATTTGGGCAACCATCCAAAATCGGACGATCGAATTTCGACCAGAGGACCTAATTTGACAGAAAAATGGCATACTGAAATGGTTCGGTATGCCAAATTCTGCAAAAAACCGAAAATTACCCAAACCTTACTGTTTGAAATTTCCCAAAGTGGGTGCTCTGATAGGATCCCACAAACAACCACCAAAACTCTCACATAAAACATAAGATGTAGACACTCGAGTTTACTCCAAAACCCAACAAACAAAACCAAAATCCATTCACCATGCATCATGATATAAAGTCGCAAAGACATAAGGGTCAAAACGACCTAAAACTCAACAACTAGCATAAATGCCTATAAATCCAGCATAAATTCACAATAAATTCTAGGAATGTAAATTTACCTAGATTTCATGAAACCCTATCAATTTCTACCATTTTCATACTCTCTATTACAAGGGTTGGGGATGGATACTTGTAATGCACGTTCCAACGATCCTCAAGGCTACTCCAGTGATCACGACATCCACCGGGCTTCCTCGACCTCGGGGACACAACTCTAGAGCTCCACGCACCACCGCACGCCACCGCACACTGTTGTCGGCCCCTGAGCACACCGAACAAAGGAGGGGAGAAGCAGGGGAGGAGGGATAGGGGAGGGAGAGTGGAAGAGAGAGAGAGAAAGTGTCAAGAAGGAGGAGGAGGTGAGTGGCGGGAGAGAACGAGTGGAGGGAGAGGAAAGGAAGGAAAGTGGTGTGCTCAGGATGGGAAACAGAGGGAAAAGAGGAGGAGAAGAAGGCTGAGCTGGTCGATCACACGTATGGGCTTATAAAGCCATGCAAAATGGTAACTAAGCACATGCACAACAGCACATCTCACCTACCACAAACCACACAAGCTCACCAAATCGCTCCCACCAACTAGCCCATGAACATGGGCCCCACATGGACCCACATCGGGGCCCACACCCAAAGTGCCACAATGCATAGTGCCAAACCACTCATAGGGACCCGTAATCAGAAGCTGACCCACGAGGCCCAAGCCCAAAAACAGAAAACCACATAACAGGCCTCGAAATAGTAACACCCGTTTAACAATAAATTAATTAAAATGTAAATAATTATAGAAATGAATTTTTCAGGTGTTGCATACTATCTTCACCCTCATGCGTTTTGGAGTGGATGAGGAAGAAGAGGTCGATGGACAGAGCTTTGGAGGCATGCTATGACTCTTATGCAAAAGGATCTCTAGGATCAAGATATCTTATGGAAGATGGACATGGAAGTGGGGCTAAGAAGCTCTCTCTCTCTCAGAATTCTCTCCTAGGGTTTTCAAAGTATCTCTCAGAATTTTAATAGTGCCTTCCCTCAAACTCTTGACCTAAGGGTCAATTTATAGAGTTTGGGAGCTCCAGATCTCATCAATGACGAGTGAGAGATCAATGGCTAGGATTGAACTTGCAAAATATAGCAAAAAATCCTTTATATGGTTCGTCGCCTATGGGACAGGCAATAGAATCACCAAATTGCCGTCCATAGAAGCAACGAGGTAGAAGATCCTGGATTCAATGCATGCGGTGAATTAGTGGCTGAACGGCAAGAAATCTGCCATGTCAGCTACACGACGGTTCATGTGGCAATGAGCTACTGAAAAGACATAATTTTGAAAATCAAGATCATAAAATATTCATTACGAATCTATTATCAAATATTGACCAAATCAATCCTGAAAAATCATACTCGTAATTGAATGATATTTTAGATTAATTTCCAAATTCAAAATCCACTTAAATTGTTAAGTAAATTGGATTTGAAAATCAAATCTTTAATAATTATTAGAAAACTCAATTAAAATCAATGATGTAATTGATTTAAAATATATTGGCAATCATTTGGATATTTTGGATTTTATCTTTATTTTTTTTATCATTATCATGAATTGAATATAAGCTATAACAATAAAATGTGATAACTTATCATAAAATCTCATTTTTTGTAAAAATAAAGATAAGTGATCTTAATTATCAAGTTATCCAAATCTTGATAATTTTCTGGATTATTAGGCATGTATAATGATTTACAGGATATGCATAGATATTCAAATCTTAGAAAATTATAGAAATTATAATAATTATGGGAAAAATTGTAATAACATTTATAAATATCAATATTATGTTAAAGCCCAAGATGACAATTTATCTAAAGAGAAAAGTCTAGGATTCTCGTTGCCTATACATGTGGCGACGAGACTCGTAGCCTATCTACATGGCAACTTGTCGTGTCGCCTTTTAAGGTGGCAACTAGTCACGTCGCCTCTCAAGTTGGCAACTAGTCTTGTCGCCTCTCAAGATGGAAACTTCCTAGTCTTTTTGCATTTTTTTTCTCATGTGTTTTACTTTAATCCACAAAGATGCTTAAAAGTCCAAAAATACTTCAGAAATCTCATGAAATCACAATAACATTTTCTTTAAGATTAAACTACTCAAAGGGCTCGAACCTGCCACTAGTTTGAGCAGATTAGCTCTATCACAACTAACAACTTTGAATCAAGTAAAATCAAAAATGCTTCTAGAGGAGTCATAAAAAGTCTGGAAAATATATTGTAGATCCTTTAGTCATGTGATCTGGGACACCTCAAAGGTTCCTATCCTAGATGAAATCTGGAAAATGCGAAACTAGGATTTCTACAAGCACCGGGGAATGAAAGGGGAAACGGGATGGATGCAAGAGGTGGTTAAAGACGAGGCTGACCAACATGCATGGAACTCATCACAGTGGTTGTCGTTGCGAGTTGGGGGGCAAAAGCAAGAAGACCGTGGGAAGGGTCGACAGGTGTCACCTGCAGAGCAGACATGGTAGTTATCGGAAGAGATTTGATAATGGGCTCCTGCTTAGTGAGGGTCTGCCCATGTCCTAGTCCTGAAGGAGGTACAGATTCCTCATGTGCTCGAGAGTGATGTGCATGGGAAGAGGAGGGAGCAGTAGAAGAGGTCAAGACAATAGGAGGAGCCGAAATAGGCTAGCAAACCTACTAGGGAAAAGCAGACTGTGAGCGGACATGGGCAGAGTTACGAGGAAAAGCAAGAGTTCAAGGACAAGGGCAAGGACGAGCTATCATCGAGAGTGGTGGATAGCTCGGAAGACAAAGAGGGGAGAAAGGACCATAGGTGGCTGCCTACAACAGCGGCACTTGAGTTCTTGGATGAAGACCATGCACTAAGCTTCCTGTATAAACTGGTAAAACAACAACAGGTATCAAAACTTGAAACAACGCAACTGTAACACTCATAAAATTCATTTGGTAATTATTTACATTTTAATGAATTTATTCCTAGATGGGTGTTACTTTTCCGAGGCCTATTGTGTGGTTTTGTGCTTTTGGGCTTAGACCTTGTGGGTTGGCTTCTATTTACGTTTTCTTGTGCGTTGTTTGGCACTGTGCGTGTGGGGCCCGAGTGTCTGTGTGGGGTTTGCACTGTGGGTCGATTGTTGTGGCTGGTGGTTGGGTGGAGTGGCTGGTGTGCTCGTGCGGGGTGTCGGTGGCTGAGACGTGCAGGTGAGCATGCTGCCAACTACTACGTGCGCAGGCTTTATAAGCCGCTCGCACCACACTTTCCTGTCACCGTCTTCTCCTTCTTTCTTCTTCTTTTCTCCTACTCCATGGGCGTCCATCTCTTCTTCCCCACCTTCCCTTCCCTTCCCTTCCTCGCCACTCCTCTTTCTCCACCCCCTTCTCCTTCCACCCATCCTACCTTGCCTCCCCTGTTCTCCTCTTTCGTGCGTCAACATAGAGAGAGAGAGAAATGGAGAGAAGCAGTGGTGCTTGGGTGGCTCGTGGTGGCCTGGGAAGCTCCAGAGTGACGTCCTTGAAGTCGTGGAGTGGCAGTAAACGTGCGGGGTCGCCAAAATACGCCTTACACACCTGAAGCGCCGCTTTGTCGAGGTTTTGGAAGAGTTTTCAAAGATATAAAAATAATTTTGGAAAGTGGATTTTAAAGAAATAGTTGGCCTGTTCTGGAAAATGTTTTCCTGGTTTTCTTGTGTGCAGGCTGAGATAGTGTGGGACCGTATCATCGGTACCAGGGAATGTGGCGACATTCTTGGGTGGTCAGGCACGACTCCCTAGTTGAGGTCGGGGGCCGAGATACCTGAGGCTGAGAGACGTCGTGTTCTAGAGGTATGAGACTCCTTGACTGTCGTATCAATGATAGGCTTGCGGTCTGCGAGTTGAGGTCTCTTGTGCCATGATAGGGAGGTATGATACTCCTGCTGTCGTTGTGAGCACTAAGGCTCGGGTGTCCTTGGGTGTGGAGGTATGATACTCCCTCCTGAGCACCGTGTGTGGAGGACGCCATGAGGAGGTGGACCCTATGGTGGCTAGTACGGGTGGGACACGTGCCTCGTAGTTGGTTGCATCCTGAGAGACATGACAGCCTTCCCAAGGAGGGGATGGTTTTGTGAGTGTTCTCCAGAGTTGGAGAATCATGGGACGGTGGTTGGCTCCTACATAGGGTGGCACACCATGGTAGTGCAGAACGTTGTGGTCACTCCTCGGTGGACTGCTTGTGGCCAGAGTTAGGTTGCCTGGCGCCGGGCTTCTCGACTCACTATGTGTGGTTTTGACCATTGAGGGCCTTTGCTTGTGATTTTTGGCTGATAGAATCCCAGTTGTTGTTTTGGCCGGTGTGAGCTTGGTTTGTGAGGTTTTGAGAAAATGATTTGCAGAATGAATTTAAAAGGAAAATTGATTATAATTTTGTTTTCCGTTGTTTTCCTTAGGTTGCGTAATAGGTGACTTCTGTCACTCATGCGTTTTTCCTTATGTTTTCTGTTTGCAGGTGCAGGCATGCAAAAGTTTAGCGTAGTGCATATAGTCTAGAGTCTCCTAGCCACACACATAGGTTCTTGGTAGTTTAATATCTTCTATTTAGCTTTAATTTTCTCATAGTTGAAATTGTTTTAAATTATCGTAGAAAATATGGGGCATTGTTGCACTAGGCCTAAGGTGTCCATTCTAAAGACACTATAGGTTTTGCATGCATGGTAAAGTCTGCACCTGATTTCTCGCCATGGTTTTTTGGTTGTTGTTTTGTCTGTGGTGCAGGTACTTTGCCTTTCCCCGACAAGATGCCTCCTCTTGGTCGTAAGTGCAAGGCCCCAATTAAGGAGACCAAGTCCCTAGGGACGTGGGCAGATGGAAGGCGGCTTGTGTGGAACTGAGGAGTTTGGCACACGAGATCTCTCACGTGTTCAGCAAGAGTAGTGCTAGTGAGCTGTTGGGCGACCCATGGTAGAACTAGTTCACGAAGCTTTGTTTGCCGTAGTTCAAGGGCGAGGTCTGTGATGAGGAGAGCGAGGCTTAGTTGGAGAAGGTGGTGAAGATGCTGGAGTGCAGAAGAGCTATGCCGACACGAGGTGGAGACCGCTGGAGTTTCTGGTGAAAGACTATGTGTTCCTGAAGGTGTCGCCGACCAAGGGTGTCGTGCAGTTCAGGAAATGTGGCAAGTTGAGTCCTCACTATATTGGCTCATACCAGATCACCCAAAGGATCGGTGAGGTTGCTTATCGGTTGGATCTACCACCAAAGATGTCTTCCGTGCACGAAGTATTCCATGTCTCCATGCTGAGGAAGTGTGTGGCTGATGCGTCTCATGTGATTCCAGTTCAGCAAGAAGGGCTCCAAGAAGATCTATCCATTGTGGAGGATGTCGTCCAGATTGTTGACTGCAAGGAGCAGGTGCAGTGAAACAAGGTGATTCCGCTGGTTTTGGTGCGATGGTGGCATCATGGAGTCGGGGAGGCCACTTGGGAATGTGAGGAAGTGATCCTAGTGTGACCATGCAGGTGGAACCCCAGGGCGCGGTTCACCAAAACCTAACTCCGGTATGCGGGAACACACTGGGAGGTTCGATACAGTCACGGCGAAAATAGTGAATCCGAAGGAAGAGACAAGACTCGGAAACACCAAAGGGAAAACAAAAGGATAAGGAAAGGAGTCGCCACCTAGTCTTTTAATGGAAAGACGAGGAAAACCAAGAA
>JAMKQA010057327.1:0-11174 GCA_024699735.1 Posidonia australis
AAAGCTGTCATCGATCCCTCATCACGCGGTCCATCAACAAGTAGGACTCCCACCATGGATTTGGTCTGTCATCGGATTCGGATTCGATAGGCAAGGGAACGAATATAAAGTCTTGGCTCACATTTGGTACTCCATGGACATGTACACCGAGTACATAGTTGCGCTTTGCGCCGTCCCGGAGGAAGGAGAGCCCCAGCCGTGGAGAATCGTCGGCAAAGTGCCGTGCCCTAGCCCTGGACGATGGCCGCTTGTCAATGGTAGGATCCACTGGCTGGCGCATGTGGACGACGGGCTCGGGAGGACCAACATCATGGTGTCGTTCGATCTGCACGACGAGAGGTTCCGCGAGGTGCCGATGCAGAAGGTGGAATCGAGATGGAGGAAGGGGTACCGGAGGGAGACCTCGCCACCGTTGGTGGTGGCGGAGCTGCAGGGGTGCTTGGCTCTCGTCGAGGAGTTCAACTCAGAGGAGAAGATCCAGGTGTGGACTATGATGGAGTACGGGAACAACGAGTCTTGGGTCCTGAAGTTTTCGTTCTCGTACAAGCTGCGGAGGATAAACTGCACGTCGACGCCGTTGTATTGCCTCTGGGAAGATCAGAAGCTCTTTCTTTGCTACGAAAACAACGTCGTGTCGTATGATCCGAGGACCAAGAAATGCAGCGTCCATTTCGAGTTCAAACGGCATAGTCTTGGTTTCGGGTATTTAGACATTGACTACGGCAGCACGATGCCTTTTGTGGGAAATTTCGTCTCTTTGAAAGGTGCTGTTAGAGGTTGGGATCGCATACGTTGTTAAGAAGCCTGTACCGTTCAGGAGGCCTTTCTTCTCTCTTTAGTTGTGCATGTTTGAGGTACTTCACCGGTTTCTTTTCTTCCTTTCTTTTTTCTCTTTTTCCATAGCAACGTATGTGAAATAAATTCCATTCAGGTTGTGCCCTATTTGACTACTTGTTGAATGAAAATTTTGATGCATGTTTTCTTATTTGAGGGGAATTTTAGAAAGAACAATATTATTGGTATTTGTTATCACTTAACATGTGACACAATTTGTGGTTTGTCGTCTGTGAGACTGTGGCTCGGGGAACTTCTCAATGAAGATGAGAGAGGTTTCCAAAGTGACACCTCAAATCTAAATGAAACAAGCTTTGTCTCAAATGTATTCGCATCTCTTCTTTCTTGGAGACATCCAACAATTTTTTCAGGAAATATCAGTGCATTGATTTTCGCTTTCTATCAGATGCCATCTATTTTTGAACTGCCTCGCTGTTGATGGTAAATCGACAGCAATCTTTTGTAGAACTTTACACTTAGCTGGTGAAAAGCAAGACCATTTAACACATTAACACATGATCTTAATGACAAGAAGCATATGATAACTAACTGTTTTTTGTTGCCCTCGGATACAAATTAATACAACTAATTATACTAAAAACACAAATAACATGTAAAATAGGTTATATGTAGAAATAAATTTTCTAAATAACATGGAGAGATCTTATACGTGTATGATAAAAATTCATTTCGATATAAAAAATTATCCACATACTCTATTAGAGTGTTATCAAACATCGACGCCCCCCCCACAAGCAATAAGCTGTAGTCGAACAGCTCTCAAGTACAACGAGAAAGAATAGCGATGTATGTACTCATAAATGACTACAAAAGAACCACCACTGGAACAACTTCATACTCACTCTCCTCATAAATAAACAAAAAAGTTAAACTTCGATATTCTCGAAGTACACAACCAGTCTCATTGTTATCCTCTAAGAAGTTATACAGTCTCTTCTTTTTCGTCTTCCGAGAAAAAGCAGATCTACGTAGTCACATTCAAGAAATTTTTACGAAAATTTCTCTCTAATATGATATCTCATATCATGTGTACATAGAAAGATAAGTTTATCCCTCTTTATATAAATAAGACAATACAATTATTTCTCTTAATTTAGATAAAAATAAATTTCATGATTAGTATCTTGTGAAAGAAGCAATTGTTGTGATTAAATCATTCAAAATTAACAACAGAAACGTTGCAGCGGACATCTGCTCAAACACTAATTTCGTCAAAAGTACCAATGGACATCTCCAATTTACATAATTCTCTCCAACAAATGTTCGCTTAGGCAATCGATGAATTCTAGACTTGTTTTGAATTATAAAGGAGTGATTCTCACATTTAATGTGGGACTAAACTCCAATAATCCCCCACCAATTCAAAATGGTGTTTCAATTAGAAACAACTACATCTAGTGTTAGGATGTCCTACAGACTTGAATCTTCCTTTTGTGACATTAACTTCTTACAAGATGTAAGTGGACTAAACTTTGAACTCAACAACCTTTGCAATCTATCAATTCACATACAATCTCTTTGGTTCTTTAAACTGGTAATGCAGTAAAGGCCTTATGCCAATTTGGTGTCTGTCAGAGTTCTTCAGAACATTTTACACGTCCTATAAGAGACGACCTCATCTCCACACTACATAAGTGAGTTCATTAAAATCCCAGATTCTTTGGCATAAGGTTCCAAACCATTCTGTGGTCCAACCACTGTGGTATACCACTTTGGCATGAAGTCTTAGACTTCCCTGATGGTGCCAACTCCATCATAACTTCTAAACCCTGACTACTATAATATGGAGCCACATTACTATATTATGAGGTCCTAGACCCTTTCCTACAGTACTACTCATAGTATGTCTCCTGCAAAAGCACAAAGCATCCTAAATGCATAAAGACTTATTAAGGCATCTTGCCAACCTTAACCGGGATATGCACTATGAGAAATAATCTTATTAGAGTCAAACTCTATTAGAATAAATAAATATTGCAAACAAACAAATAAACTATCTATTTCTTCTTTGAACCATAAAATAAAAGTCTAGTATATTGCTATTTAAACTAATAATAAATATTTAAACAGTAGAATACATAAATGTTTCCAATGTAAACATTAGCCCTATTCATTTTGAAGTTTTCTTTATGAATTCTCTTGTAAGATCTTTAATAAAGGAATCAGACAGATTCTTACGTCGATCACTGTGTCATGACCCTAATTGCGATGGTCCAAAATCCTAACACTCCTAGAGCTATCAATAACTAAATCACTCAAAGAAAAATGCAAGGAATTAATTAAATAATTAATTGAGAAAATAACCACTAATTCTACTTAAAACTTATGGTGTTCGACTACTTGACTTCTGCTATGTGTACTAAACTTGACTGTAACTCTAATATTTGCAGCTGCAAGAAAACCATTAAAATACACGTGAGTGACATTTAATGGTTACCTAGCACATGCCTACCATCTACCAAGAAAATATCAAACTAGAGCTACTAAGACTTGGCTCCCAAGTCAACATCTCTGCCCATTGTAGCAGCACAAAGTCCAAAACCTATAAGACTACAAATACCTACAATATCTTATTGCGAACAAGCATAAAATCTTTTAAATATACTTTTCAAAAACCCTCTTCATCTTTTCTAAAACCAAAACCATGTGTAGTCTTAAAATCTATTTATGCACACATGTTGTAACAATTCTCTATCAATCAAGTTCAAAACTAACACAAATCCCCACAACACATTCACACATTTAGTCCAAAACCAATTGAGTCACTCGAGCACAAGTAACTGATACTAGTTACAAGTAGCGGTCAATGTGCACTTGTAACGTCCCAAATTTCCCGTAACAATTTAAAGCAAATTAAATTACAAGAAATAAAAGCTAAACAGAAAATATTAAATTACCAAAAACCTGTGTGTGTGACTATGAGACTTTGATCTATGTGTACTATGTTAAATCTTCTGTGTGCCTACACCTGCAACCCAAAAACACGATGAAAATGCATGAGTGACAAAAGTCACTTAACACACACCCTACGAAAAGTGACGGGAAAACAAAACCATAATTAATTTTCTTTTAAATTCATTTCTCAATCTATTTTCTCTAAACCCTCACAAACCAGGCCTATATCGCCCAAAACCACAATCTGAGCTCTACCAACCTAAAATCACAAAAAAAAGGCCCTCAATGGCCAAAACCACACACAGTGAGTCAGGAAGTCCGACACTAGGCAACCAACTCTAGCCACAAGAAGTCCACCGAGGAGCGACCACGGCGTTCTGCATTACCACGGTGTGCCACCCTATGCAGGAGTCAACCACCGTCTTGCGATTCTCCCACTTGGAGAACCCTTACAAAGCCAATCTCTCTCTAGGAAGGCAGTCCTATCTTTCAGGATGCTACTAGCTACGGGGCACGTGTCCCACCAGTACTGTCCACCATAGGTTACGCCTCCTCACGGCATCCTTTACACATTATGCTCAGGAGGGAGTGTCATACCTCCACACTCGACGACATCTGAGCCTTAGTACTCACAGCGACAACAGGAGTATCATACCTTCCCATCATGCCATAAGACACCTCAACCAGCGGACCACAACCCTAGCCTCGGGATGGCAATTATGGAGTCTTATACCTCCAAGACCCGACGACCGTCAGCCTCAGGTATCTCGACCCTTGACCTCAACCAGGGAGTCGCGCTCGACCATCCAAGAATGTCGTCACATTCCCTGGTCTCGACGACGCGATACCACACTGTCTTAGCCTGCACACAAAAAATTAGGAAAACCATTTTCTAAAATGGGCTAACTATCTCTTTGAAACCATTTTCAAAACCATTTCTTTTTATATCTTTGAAAACTCTTCCAAAACCTCGACAAAACGACACATTAGATGTCCCAAAGGACCACCACTGACGGCCCACAATCCTATCTCAAAGGGACAATACAAACCAATCCGAGAAACCCACGGAAAATCACATTTTATAAAAGCATTTGGGTCCTGATTCAACAAGTCGAAAAATAGGTTCGGTATGCCAAAAATCCCTAGTTCGGTAGGCCGATTTGGATCGGTCGAGCGAATCAGGTCAACGGTCAACACTCAGGCCATAATCGGTATACCGAAAATGGTTCGGTCGACTGAAATCCACTAATTCGATTGACCGTCCAAAATTGGAGGATCGAATTTTGACTAGAGGATCAAAACTGACAGAAAAACAACATACCGAAATTATTCAGTATGTCGATTTCTACGAAAACTAGAAAATGGCCCAAACTTAAACATTCAAAATCGCCCAAAGTGGGACCTCTGATCGAACCGTCAAAACATACACCAAAAATATCACATAAAACATAAGATGTATACCCTCGAGTCTACTCCAAATTCTAACAAACAAAACCAAAATCCATTCACCATGCATCAATATATAAATTAGCAAAGGCATGAGGGTCAAAACGACCTAAAACACAACCACTGTCATAAATATCCATAAAAACTACAATAAATTCTCATAAATTCTAAAATACTAAATTTAACCTAAATTACATGAAACCTAGGCATTTCTACCATTTGTCATGCTTTTTACTCATTAAAATAGAGTGCATACCTGAAAAATGCTCTCCGATGATCCTCCAGCAAACTCTGGCAATCCCAACCCTCGACAAGGTTCTCTCGACCATAGGGGCACACCACTAGAGCTCCACACGCCGCCACGAGCCGCCACACGCCTCTTCCAATCCTTGAGCACACCAAACAGGGAGGAAGATGCGGGGAGGAGGAAAACAGGGGAGGGAGAGTGAGAGAGACAGGAAGGAAGGGATGAGTGGAGGAAGAAGGAGAGAGAGAGAGATGGCATGCTCGAGACGAGAAGGGGGAAACAGCACGGGAAGGAAGGGAAGAGAGGTAAGGTGCGTTGGTCGTGCATCAGTGCGCCTAAGCTTATAAAGCCATGCAATGAGGTAGCCGAATGCGTGCACAACTGCGCGTCCTGCCTAACCACATCTCACACAAGCATACCAAACTCATGCCACCAATTCACTCCCACCAATCGACCCACAAACACAGGCCCCACAGTGACCCACGCCCGAGCCCACAAGTACAGTGCCAACCACTCATAGCGACACGCAAACAGAAACCAGCCCACGAGGTCCAAGCCCAAAAGTACAAAATCACACAAACGGGCCTCAAAACAATAACACCCGTCCAGGAATAAATTCATTAAAATGTAATTTTTTACAAAATGAATTTTACGGGTGTTACTTCCTACCCACTTTAAAAGAAGATTCCGTCGCCAAATCACTAGGCGAAAAGATACAAGTACTGGGCAAAAATGGCTTCCTCACATTCCCACGTGGCCTCCTTGGCTCCATGATGCTGCCATCGCACTAAAACCAGAGGAATCACTGTGTTCCGCAGCACCTGCTCCTTACGGTCAATAATCTGGATGACATCCTCCATAAAGGATAGATCTTCCTGGAGCCCTTCTGGCTGAAGTAGAATCACATGAGATGCGTCAACCAAACACTTTCTCAGCATGGAGACATGGAACACGTTGTGCACGAACGACATCTCTGGTGATAGATCTAGCCGATAAGCAACTTCACTGATCCTCTAGGTGATCTGGTATGGGCCAATATAGCGAGGACTCAACTTGCCACACTTTTCGAACCGTATGACACCCTTGGTCGGTGACACCTTCAGGAACACATAGTCTCCCACTAGAAATTCCAGAGGTCTCTGCCTCCTGTCGGCGTAGCTCTTTTGCCGACTCTGTGCAACCAACAGCCTACTACAGATCAAATCCACCTTGTCTGCATACAGCTACACAAGCTCAAGATCAATCAACTAACGCTTGCCTACCTCGCTCTAGCAAACCGGCGATTTGCATGGCCTACCATACAAAGCTTCGTATGGTGCCATCCTGATGCTCGAGTGATAACTATTATTGTAGGCGAACTCAATCAATGGCAGATGGTTCTCTCAACTCCTTTGAAAGTCTAAGGCACATGCTCTGAGCATATCCTCCAGTGTCTGGATAGTCCACTCTATCTGACCATCTGACTGAGGATGAAATGTTGTGCTATAGTTTAGCACGGTGCCAAAGGCTTCCTACAGAGTTCTCCAGAACCTTGAGGTGAACCTCGTGTCTCTGTCCGACATGATGGATACTGGAACACCATGCAACCTCACTACCTCAGAAACATACAACTCCGCTAGGTGGTGCATCAGAAGCTTCACCCTAATGGCCATTAAGTGAAAAGACTTGGTTAGCCGATCCACGATCACCCACACGGTGTCTTTATTCCTCAGAGTCTGTGGTAAACCTGTCACGAAGTCCATCGAGATGTGCTCCCACTTCCACATCGGAATATCCAATGACTGCAAGGTCCCTCCAGGTCTCTGGTGCTCTACCTTGACTAGCTAGCAGGTTGTACACCTCACCACATGGTCAGCAACATCCCTCTTCAATTTAGGCCACTAAATATTCAGCTTCAGGTCTCGGTACATCTTCGTACTCCTAGGGTGCATAGTGTACCTAGATCGATGCGCTTCATCGAGCAATCTCTGCCTAGCCTTCTCATGGTGGGGCACATATAGACGCATATC
The DNA here is from genome assembly GCA_024699735.1 of Posidonia australis. Classification (NCBI taxonomy): domain Eukaryota; kingdom Viridiplantae; phylum Streptophyta; class Magnoliopsida; order Alismatales; family Posidoniaceae; genus Posidonia; species Posidonia australis. Next base: position 7,453 of record JAMKQA010057327.1, read on the forward strand.
ATACCTTAGCTCTCCATATGCCCCAACAGAGAAATGAGGCTCTCCACCATCCTCCAACTTCTCAAACATAGCCTAAACAAACAGATCCAGCTGCTGACAGGCGACAATAAACTCTAATAGTTTAGGGCAAATAGACAGGTTGGCCACCTAGGTACCAACCATCCCCCGAGCTTGCCGCTTTGACCTTCAGCTCACTAGATCCTCCAGTATGGTCCATTCCTTGACCATCAGGCTCGTCATCACGTGCATACGTCGACTCAAGGCATCGGCGACCACGTTGGCCTTGCCAGGGTGGTAGGATAAGCTGAAATCATAGTCCTTCAGATACTCCACCCAACGACGCTGCCTCAGGTTGAGGTTCCTCTGCATGAAGATATACTTCAAGCTCTGATGATCAGTGAAGACCTCAAATTGCTCCCCATAGAGATAGTGTCGCCAGAGCTTGAGAGCGAATACTACAGCAGCCATCTTCAAATCGTGGGTCAGGTAGTTCTTCTCAGGATCCTTTAGTTGACGCAAAGCATATGCGATGACATTGCCATGCTACATCAGAACACACCCCAACCTAACACCACTGGCGTCACTATACACAGTGAAGCCACCACTTCCAGAAGGCAAAGTCAACACAAGGGTAGAAACCAGACGAGACTTTAGTTCTCGGAAACTCACTTCATAATTCTGGTCCCAACAAAATGCAACCCCTTTCCTGGTCAATTCTATCAAAGACATGGCTATGGAGGAGAAATCCCTCATAAACCTCCTCTAATAGCCTGCCAGACCCAAGAAACTCCTGATCTCCGTCACAGTCCTGGGTCGCTCCCAACTGCTTACCACCTCTACCTTGGCATGACCCTGACTGTGAACTCATAATGCCCATACCGCGTCCGAAAAGCAGTCTTCTAAATGTCTAAATCTCGTATCCTCAACTAGTGATGCCCGGACCTCAGATCAATCTTCGAGAACACGGATGCAGATTGCAACTGGTCGAATAGGTCATCAATGCGAAGTAAGGGATACTTGTTCTTCACTATGATCTGGTTCAGCATCCGATAAGCTATACACAGTTGGAGTGAACCATCCTTCTTGCAGACGAATAAGACAGGCACTCCCCACGAAGATACACTTGGCCTGATAAACCCCTTGTCCAGCAAGTCCTACAACTGAGTCTTGAGCTCTCGCAATTCCGCTAGCGCCATGCAATAGGGAGGCTTTGACACAGTACCAGAATCGAAGATCAGATCGATCGAGAACTCTACTTTCTTGTAAGGTGGTATACCAGGCAAATCGTCAGGGAAAACGTTAGGATATTCACACACTACAAGATGTTGTAAACACCAACTCAGGAGAAGTGGAGGTAACTATACTGGCTAGATACCCCACGAAATCTCTGACCAATGACTTATAAGCCTTCATAGTCGAAATGATAAGCTTAGGCTCACCCTGACACCCACCTTGCGCAAAAATAAACTCTCCTTCGAGCACAGTCAATCAAAGTGGACTACTGCGCCAACCAGTCCATGTTGAGTATCACATCGTACTTCTACATATCCATCACGATCAGGCTGGCGTCGAACTCTTTACCATTCAGCATAAAGTCGACAGACCGCAGATACCTCCATACCAAACTGTGCTCCCCTAGAAGCTTCACCATGCTGAGATGAAAGGCCAGTCTAGCTGGTCTCTCTCCCAACTTCGCCATGAAAGACTCAAAGATAAAGGAGAAAGAACTCCCTAAGTCAAACAAAACTTTGGCCATCTGGCCAGCCACAATAAAAGAACTTGATGGCCAAACAAAACAACACCACACATCCATATACTCAGGCAAATGTCTAGATTACAAGGAGATTACAACAAATCTCAGAGGGTTACAGAACCAACTAACCATCCTTACCTTCAACTACATCTCCCGAAGACCCAATGCGTGGAGCTGCAATGATAAACACCCGTCCCTTAATCGGCTACTGTGGTGCGCTTCCTGCCTTCTTCGGTGGTTCCGGACAAGATTTCTGAACATGTCTCGCCTTCCCGTAATTATAGCACACCACCGAAGTTGGGGTTCGTCGAGGATGGGGACAATATGTAGCGATGTGGCCCACCTTACCATAGTCACTAGACCCTGTCTGACTAAGGCCTGCTCTGCTACTCCCAGCAAAACTCCACCGACCTGTAGAGGAAACACTAAACCTCCCCTACTGCTTCTTCTTAGGGTTACATAAACTACTAGCACTTGGAGGACCGGAGAAAGAGAATCGGGAGGTAAAAGAAGACTTACCCTTTCCTTTGGGACGACTCTCTAGATACTTCTGATGCTTGGGCTCGAAGCGATACGCCATCCCAATCACGTCCTCCACAGTCTGGCACCGACAGTCCATCACCTTCACCTGCAGTCCTTGGTTCAAGCTGTCCAGAAACCTCTACGCCTGCTCCACCTTAGACTCATAGGCAAGAGCAAAACATTCTAGTCGAGCGAACTCAATCTCATACTTGAGTACCGACATCGTGCCCAGCTTCAGACTCCAGAAATCTCAGTGAAGCTACTCCTTCACATGAGTGGGAAAATACTTATCATAGAAGGCCGCCTTGAAATCCTTCCACTAGATGCTAACAGTAACTGAGTCCGGAAACTTCAGCCGCCTCACAAACTTCCACCACCTATCTACCTCACCATCCAGCAGATATGTCGCCAGCCGCACCCAATGCTCCTCTGGGTACGTTGCAGACACCCCACTTTGATAGCCATTTGCTGGTGGTTTACTCCGAAGAAGCGCACTAGTGGCCCATTTAATATTTTCAAGCTAGCCTACGCCCTCTAAACCCTAGAATTCAAAGTCAAGCATGTGTGATGACCCAAGGATCAAGGAATAGGTTCAACCCAATCTCTTGATTTAAATTCCCATTTCATCTCATTATTGAAATCCAACCCCTTTTCCTGATTTTAATTTCCATTCCATTACATTGATGAAATCTCAACCAATCAACTTGATTTTTATTATTAATCAACGAACCATACTTCTTTTTTGTAATAAACCCAAACCTAAGACCAAAACCCAATTAAACCTCTAGCCCAAAACTAAACCCAAGCTAAACCAAAACCAAACCCAACCCATCCATTCCTAACAAATCCCTAACAACTTCCTAACTAATTCTTAACAAATCCCTAACAACTCCTTAACTAATTCCTAACAACTCCCTAACTAATTCCTAACTAATCCTTAACAACTCCCTAACAAACTCCTAACTAATTCCTAACAAATCCCTAACAACTCCTTAACTAATTCCTAACTAATTCGTAACAAATCCTTAACAACTCCCTAACCAATTCCTAACTAATTCCTAACAAATCCCTAACTAATTCCTAACTACTCCTTAACTAATTCTTAACAAGCCCTTAACTACTCCCTAAAAAATTCCTAACTAATTCCTAACAAATCCCTAACAACTCCCTAACTAATTCCTAACTAATTCTTAACAAATCCTTAACAACTCCCTAACAAATTCCTAACTAATTCCTAACAAATCCCTAACAGCTTCCTAACTAATTCCTAACAGCTTCCTAACTAATTCCTAACAAATCTCTAACAACTCCTTAACTAATTCCTAACTAATTCTTAACAAATCCTTAACTACACCCTAACAAATTCCTAACAAATCCCTAACAACTTCCTAACTAATTCATAACATATCCCTAACAACCCTTCTCTATAAATAACTCTATCCTACAT
>JAMKQA010057328.1:0-12195 GCA_024699735.1 Posidonia australis
CCACATGCTTGCATGCATCATTTCACAAGTCATTTCCATGCATTTCATACATTTATCATGTATTTATCTATATTTAATCATTATTTTTCTATGCATTTATCAAATCAGTTCAGGGCTCAGATTCGACATGCCGAATTCCATTTCGGTATGTCGAAATCCCCTGATTCGGCATACCGAATCCCTGTCAGATTAATCAGTCCCTGTCAAAACGGTCGATCGAATTTCTCCGGTCGTTCGAAGCCACGATACAGGTTACCGCTTGGGAGCATTTCGGTATGCCGAAACCAATTCGGCATACCGTTTTCTGTTGTTGCAGAAAACTCCCCAGGCCACCGTCATCCTTTTCTCCCCAAGGTGGGAGTAAGGATCGGATCCCTCATACATGCCACAAAAATTACGAGTAAAACATGAGGTGTAGACCTTGAAGTCTATTTCAAAACCCCTCAATCAAAACAAGAATCAATTAACATGCTGTTCTATGGAAAATCTCAAAGGCACAAGACTCATTCAACACAACTGTAGCATGCTTCACATTAACTAGCAAAATCTCATAAAATTAGCCACGAATCGACATCATGTGACCACAAATACATGATTCAACACATTCCCAACATTTCCATATTAATCATGATTTTTGTAGCATTAATCTAACCATGATTCTGCCCTTTAACCTAAACATGCCTCAACTAATGGAGGAAAATAGAAGGGGAAATGGTAGGGAAACGTGTACCTGGCTTCGACGAGCCTTGCGTGCCCTCCAACATCGGCGGTGAACGGCACCAGCCTTCTCCACACTCGCGCGATCTCCTCCGACGCGCGACTCCTCCACAGCCACCACACTCCCTCTCGCCCTATCCCCGGTCTCTCTGCTTCTCCCCCATGCAACACACCTCCTCTTAACACCCTCGACGCCTGCCATCCCGGAATCCCGTCGGTGTACATCAGCTACGCGTAGCTCTGGACGGAGGGGATGGAACGAGCAGTCCTCCCCAGCTAGGTTTCACGAGATCGAGAGATCAGTCACAGGCGTGGTGAAAACGGGAAAAAGGGCACGGCACCAACTGGCTCTTGACGTGGTCCAAGTCCAAGTCCAAGTGGGTCCATCACAAACACAGGTCCCAAATACAGAACCGACCCACTAGCCAAAGAAAACACACCACAGGGGAGAAACTAGGGGCACAAAACTCAGAGGAAGATCACAATCAATAAACACAAATTGGATTTACCATTAATAAACTATACATAAATAATTACAAGAAATTCCATGATTTATATTAAATGGAAAAACCCAGGCACAGATGTTACAGTATTGGTTTGTCTATTTAGAAGATTAGGTCCAGAGTTTTTGCATGACTTGTCGTGCAGACACATGGTCCATTTCTTGTTGTGGTTGGTACACCATTAACAGCTAATATGTCTGGATTTTAACACTAAACTGTATCGATGGAGGGGCGACAATGACATAGGCAAGGAGTGGGGAGGGGCAGGGAGGTGGTGGTGGAACAACGGTGGCAGTGGTGGTGGAAGAAGCGGACAGTGCAGTACACAGAGGAGGCCGTTGGTACACGTGGAAGACCGAAGGAGGCGGAGAAGGGACAGTGACGGCGGTGGCAGTGGCAGTGGCAGAGGAGTGCATTGGTGGGACGACAGCAGTGGAGAGGCAACGATGGTGGTGTGTGGGTGGGCAATGAGGAAGAGGACAAAGGCAACAGGGGAGGATGAAGAGGAGGAGGCGGGGGGGATAGGAGGAAGAGGACGTGGAGGTAGAGAGAGAAAAGGATGAGGGATTTTAATCTCAGCCTTTGATTTGGATGGCCTACAGGAAAACCCCCTGTAGTCACCAACATATGCATTTTTGTGTTTATCTTTTATCTTTGTTGTTGGAATAGTTTTTCTTTCAATGCACATCATAGAAATTCTTTGCTGTTTTTTATCTGGCTGAACAGATTAAAATTCACCATTAATTCATACTATCAATTATAATTCTACAAGAACTGCGATTCTGTTAGCAGCTCGTATTATCTGCAATTCTACAAGAACTCCAATTTTGTTAACAGCTCCTATTAACTGCAATTCTAGCAGAAACATTAATAGTTCTGACAATTTTATTAGCAGCTCAATTTATTTATGGAACATTCAGGTAGTTCAACATTGCTAGTTAAAATATAACTATACTCCCACTTGAAGCATTATGAGGCCAGCTAATTCTAGGAATTACTAAGCTGCGATGGTCCTGAAAATCAGGAATCAATGACTCTCACATGATCTCTATGCAACAAAATATTGACATTGAGAAGCTCTAGTATGATATTATTTTGTGGACTCAATTGCTAGATAATATGTATTGCTAGTTATTTTTTTCTGTTTTACTATAAAATCTTCTTGATGCAAAACTGATAATTAGAGCTATTATTTGACATTGAGACTTTTGTTTTAAATATAAGTAGTTCCATTACGTTGCTGTGCCTTTTTTTTTTCCCAAGGTTTGATACTTCTTGTGTATAATGCAAACCATGAAAGAATTTGCTCGTATTTTTTTTAATGGCTAACTTTGATGGTAGAAATTTAATGGAGTAAAATGGAAGATGAAAACAAATTGAAATTATGTGATGAAGTTGATATTACAACAAAAGATAAATCAGTAGTCTAACTCCAGTATGTTGTGATGTGTTTTTTTTTTGTCAGGAACTTAAGGATGTGTTGTTGAGTGTACCTGAGATTGCAGAATTAGTTGGTAGAGATGATACAAACAAGGTGCTTGAGATCAGTGACAAAAATGAAGTCGTGAAACTAAAAAATACTCTGAAATCAATCTTCACAAGGTTTATGACAGCAAAACAAGAGATTATCTCGGAGCTCATTTACAAAATGAAAAGTCGACTAACAGCAGAAAATAAGGTAAATGATGTCCAATATCTTCCCTTTGACTTTTTTTGGGAATATATTGTTTGATGAATGCAAGCTGACCTGTCATAGAAGTAACGAAAGTCTCCCAAGTATTCATTTCTCATGTAAACCGTAACTTGTTTAAGGGTATGTTCTACAAAGTCCTTTTGACACTATGCAGGACAAGTGGATTGATTTTAATCTATATTAGATTTTTCACTGAGAATAATAAATTCCTTGGCTTTTGGAAGAAAATGGAACAAAGGTAAATTTTATGGAAGTAGAAATATCGCCGTTGCCTTGAGTTTAAAGAGTGAGCATCTTTGACCGTGACCAACATAATAGTCAATCTGGATGCATTTTTCATTGCTAACAAAATAGGATAAAAATGACAGTTTTGGTCATAATTATCAAACTGCATTGATTTCATGCATTTTGTAGTTTGCCATCATCTGATCTTTAAGTTCTAGACTTTTAATCATTATCAGTCAATTCTTTTGTTGATCATTCATTTGTCCCTTGTTTTTTGGATTTTGGCTTGAACTTTTGCATGTCTTACAATCAGGCCAGGATGCTTACAGAAAAAGAAACGCTAGCACTTGAATTAGAAAAACAGTATCCTGCTGATGTTGGAGTTATTTCGTCTTTCTTCTTCAACTATGTGAAACTTAATCCGGGTGAAGCACTATATTTAGGTCCGAATGAGCCACATGCATACATTTCTGGTGAATGTGTTGAATGTATGGCAACCTCTGACAATGTTGTTCGTGCTGGGCTCACTCCGAAATTTCGAGATGTTCAAACTCTCTGTTCAATGCTAACATACAAACAAGTAAGTTGATATAGAAATATCCTTCATGAATTTTAGCATGACACGTAAATTTATATGCATGCATGTGTATATTTTGCTAATTCATGTTATAGAGCTCAAAGCTGTAATAAATTATCCATTCAAAGTTTGCTTTTATCCGTATTGTACTATAGAAAGTAGCTGCAATGATAAAGGTTAAACCATGGACAGCCAAACTTGATGTTAATTTAGCCTAATCCAGCTTGACTGTGTATTGGCTCTCACTAAATTATTAGGCTCACTTTAACGGGTTATGCCTACATTTTAATAAAGTTGTAACCAACTCAGCACCTGAAATTCTACATGCATAATGAGTTATACCTAGGTGGTGATGTTATCTTGCCTATATCTTAGTAAAGCTGTGCCTAACTCAACACGTGAATGCAGTTTTTAGATAAATACATAATAAGTTATACGGTAAATATATTAGACTTAATATGACAACTTGAAGTAAAGTTTCTATTGTTTGTGTCTAGCCATCTGTTGCCTTGAACTTGCCAAACTTATCTGGCATGGAAGGACAATTTCAGTAGATATTCTCTTTGGCATTTACATCACATATGTTTCAAGTAACAGCTAGATTTAATACGTTACACAGTATTTTTATGAATAAAAGATCTTACAAGAAGTATTGTGTCGTGTATTTATAATGTATAGCAGTTTACGTTAAGTATATCTTCTCTTTGATGAAGTATATGCAAGAAAAGATTCCAAGTTTTCAAAGTTGAGTAGCTGACATAATCATAAGAAGATATTTGGTAAATGAAATTCTTGAAGTTTTCCCAACCCACTAGCCTCATTTTTATTAAAAATGGTGTTTGTTTGGATCTCACACAAAGTTTTGAGAGAAAGTGGTTGGTTTGGGATCTGAGTGGGACTTAGGTAGCATTTGATAATACTTATGGAAAAACAAGTTATTCTTATAAACAACGTTTTTAAAAATGCTAGTCTTCACAACTTCTTATAATAAACTTATTCGAAAGTTTTTATGCACAAACAAAAAGTTAGCATATTAAAATAATCTGGCTTAAAAAAACTGTTTGGTTCAATTTTTTAGAATTTTTTTAGGAATAAGCGTTTTTTTTCATAAACTGGTTCTAATAATCGTTAAGTAGTGTGTTGAGAGGTCAAGGACTACCACCAATAAGGTTAATTGCAAGAGAATGATAAAGTCAGTCTTGGTTCTTGTGGAGTTGAAGTAATGCCACATGCAATGCAATGCAAAGCCAATTATAACTTCTTGTAATCGTCGAAAGCAAGCTATTGTCAAATATGAGGTAAAGATTGATAAACTTTTCCTGATGAAGTTGCAGAATAATCAATAACAGTGTTTGGTTGAAGAATACAGCAGATTGATTGCAGCAATACTATTATGTTATCTTATTATGTTTAAAAGTGGAACGCATTGTTTTGTATGATTCTTTCAGTACAGTGGTTCTTAGAATATTTCTTTTGTGTCTATCACTAGAAAGTCTAGGTATTTTTGCATTAGAAAAGTATTAATTTTACCGACAGTCCAGCATGTAATCACTTAGTCTGATACATATTATATTAATAATTGCAACTTATTCATGTGAAATCTGTGCAGGGATTCCCTAAAATTTTGAAAGGGTTTCCTCTGAATTCGTATGTATCAAGGTATGCACCCCCATTTGATGAATTTGAGGTTGATTGCTGCTCACTTCCTTCAAAGGAATCTGTGGATTTCCCTGCAGTCCCAGGCCCATCTCTTTTTTTGATTTTGAGCGGGGAAGGCGAGATTCAATTTGATTTTTCAAAAGAAAAAGATGTAATTATGGATGGTGATGTTCTGTTTGTGCCCGCGGAAACTCAAATTACCATCAGTTCTGGGGTCGGTGGATCTCTAAAATTATACAGAGCTGGTGTAAACAGAAGGTTCTTTGAGTAGAAAGAAGAAATCTGGTTCTGCGTTAGAGGGATACTGCACAGTTTGGATGCTGTACAGATTCTTTTACGATGGATGGCCTGTATCCATGGCGATGTTCATGTATTCTTCCATGTAATACGGACTATATCACACAGTAATGTACAAATTCTATTGTACCTACTCGATACATTCCTTTTTGTTGGCTGGTTTTGCGTCGTTGAGATCGTGTTTCTCCGTTCACAAAAAAATGCATAGAAACAATGAGAATTTACAACAACATACTAGCGTAGGGAGGCTTACATAGGACGAAAAGCACTTAAGAACTATTGATAATTCCTTACTGTTCTTGCCTTTTGTGACCTCGGAGAAAGCGAGTCAAATATGAACAAACAAATGAAACAAAATTCAGGATTCGCTAATGACCTGCTCTAGCGTAGGACGTGTCTTTTCATAATTTCTATAATAAATAATAGGTTACCAATTAAAAAAAAAAAAGGTTCAGAATTCCCTTTTTTTTTCCTAATTAACAAAGAGGAAGGGAGGGGTCGGCTATTCCCGACGACCTTGTGGTTCAAATATTTTATTTTGAAATTTCAAGTTGAGAAAAAATCACAGAATGCATATTCTGATTATCTGATAGGCTCACCCAACACAACAGGATTTGAAAGGGCTGAGAATTTACTGGTAATATCTACTTTCCAACAGAGCAGAGAGGGGGAGTAGGTTTTGGCTCCTGATAGTGAGATGGACCTTGGAACTCTATCAATTCAAGGTCATTTTTAACCTTTGGTTAATCTGTTTACGCTTCTCACAGACAGTAGTATTTTTTTGGGATGTCAACATCTAGCCTTCTTTGTTGATGGCTTTATTCTTCTCAACAATTGAACATCACATATTTTTTGGACTTCTGGTCACCTGCTGTGTGACAGGGCATTATTTTTGTAATATTCAGGTGGACTTTAAACACTGCTTTATGGTGACTGTAATTTTTTTGGAAGTAATAGAAAGAAATACAACTACCGATTAACCAAAAAAACAAGAACCGTGTGTTTTGTTATCCAAAACCGTATCCTTTACTTAAGGATGCATACAACTTGATTCAAATCAAATTAAACCAGTTATTATTATTTGATTTTATTTATTAAAGTTTTGTAGTTTGATTCAATTTCCAAATGAATGACTTCATTTATTGGTTTGAAACAAATTGAGTGCACCCCTACTTCAGAAGAGGGGGAATGGACTAGCCTCTTAATCGTGTTTGTCAAATTGATTCAATTCTTTCAAAATTCTCCCCTACTCCTTTCAAATGCACATAACCAAACAGTCTTAATTCCTATAGTTTTTTGTTAAACTCTCATAGTTGACAAAATTAAACATGAATAGGAATTCCTTTCAATGCCTTCAAAGTCGGTCAAAATTATGCAAATCAAGCACACGCTTATAATAGGAAGATGAGAAAAGTAACATGCAAGTAGAAATACACCACTTTCGAAGTGTTCTTACTACGACTATGATACGAGCATGCGTGCTATTTGTGGTGGTGTGCATGCTGAAGCCTGTATCTGATGCAAGGGTACAGAAATGTTATGATGTGCTGGACGTGTTGTTGTATGTAGGAGTAACAGTTGTTGAACCGGTATGATCGGGTTCACAAGTCGTTGTACTCCTGTCAGCCTAAAAGGCGGACCACCAACAAATGGAGGAATATACTGTGCATGTTGTGGTAGTGATATTATTGGTAGAGTAGTAGCACTTGTCGCCAAGACAACGAGAAGCTGTGGCGACGGCTGCAGTGGTGGTGTGACTGGTGCAATGTGAAGTGCCTGAGCAGGTAGAGTGGAGTCCTCAAGAATAGGACAAATAGGTGCAATCAGAGTAGGATCCAAAGAGAAGGCCATGCTTTGCATCCTCTATGCAAGGGCCAGAAGCTGCTGAGACTGCACGGTGATGAAACCATTGGTAGCAGTACTGAGGGCTGGAAGTAGGGGTGGCACCTAAACTGGCCAAACCGGTTAACCGAAACGAACCAAACCAAACCAATTTTAGTGGTTTGGTTCAGTTTTTCAAATTTAGTGGTTTGGTTTGGTTTGTGGTTTCAAGGACGGTTTAACCAAACCAAACCGAACCGAACCTAATATAAACTATATATATTAATATGTATATTAAATATTTAAAAGAATATAATTATGTATCTTTTAGAACCATAGCTCGAATCATAGTCATTCTTATGCATCTTTTACTAGGTTGTTTTTTTAACTGATTATTATTAGAAGTCTAATAAAAACGTTTTTGGTCATTCTTATGTATCTTTTACCAAACTGTTTTATATTTGATTCTTGCAGTTGATAAGCTTTAATATTGTAATTCTATTATAACATGATACATGAAAATTTCATATTACTAACGTGATTTCTATTTAAATTTCGCAGTATTAGATGTGGTTATTGTCATTTTATCTCATATCTAGTTATATTCTTTCATTTTTCACAATCAACATTTTATATTTTTTTTCTATATGTTTTATCAAATGGTTAAACCACAAATCGAACCGAACCAAACCGATTTTGAATGGTTCGGTTTGGTTCAGTTTCAATGGATAAAATGGTTCGGTTCGGTTCGAAAATTGTTCAAACAGAATTATATGGTTTGGTTTGTGGTTTTGTCTCAAACCAAACCAAACCGAACCATGCCCACCCCTAACTGGAAGAGCAAACGGTAGGGATGTCATAGGGGACTGGAAGTTCAAGGGTGCTGCGGGTTGAATTCCTATTGAAGAAGCAATCGCAGCCAACTGTGTGTTAAGCGGAGTAGGGTCAACTGAAGGACAAGACATCATCAGATCAGATGCCCTAGTGGTGGTCATGGTGACTGCCTTGGTCACGGGCTCCAGACCAATAAACGTCTGCTAGTGTCCCGAAACTAGAGGGCAGGGAACTCTAGGTGCTTGGAAGTGGCTATCACGGAGTGCAGGTGGAGTGAATGATTTCAAAGTAAAAGAAGAAGGAGGGGCGGAAACAAGAATCCCCTCCACAACAGCCAGTGTAGAGGTCTCAGAAGCTCACTAGGCCATAATGAACGGCGAATGGGTAAGGATGGGGCTGCGATTGCAAACTAGAGGATGACGCCTACAAGGAACTATCGTCGGAAGTGACGGATAGCTCAAGGAAAGATGGTCGAGAACAGTGCCTTGAGAACAAGGTCACAGAAAAGAACTCCTAGGCTGAGACCTAGGAAGTCGCACACAAAACCCTATACTTGATAAAGGACAAAACCTAAGGGGTTAGTGAAGAAAAGAAGGCGAAACAACCAAAGAAGTAAGTGAGCTATGCAATCGTTTGTTAGGGTGGCATGAATGGCACACATGCACATGAATGCTACTAACATGCTCTCTCTCCATACATGTCCCACATGGGGTTGACCATGTGAGACGCACTCATGGGTTTGGGTTTTGACTCTGGTTAGAAAAGTAAGGTTCCCGTTCTAAATTCTGGCTGGAGCGCAAGCAGTGAACGAGTGGTGCGTTGGTGGCCTCGTCTCCTACAGTAGCATGGAGATGTACCCTCTACTAGCACTGACACGACCCCAGACAAGGGAGACAAACTAGCAACGCGTCTTACGCCAAAGCTATAGAACGGTCTACTAGAATTGTCCTTCGCAAATTGTGGGTGGACTCAGAGGAGAAGATGCATGTCCTATATGACCAATCATGCGATATGCTTTTGTGTTTTTTACTTGTGTTTTATTAAACCATAGGGAATTGTGAGCGTTTGTCTCTAGTTATGCCTTATTATTTGTTTATCTGAGTTTATGTGTTTTATTTTAACCAGATAGGGAGGCAAACATGTCTCTAATCTCCTAATCATGGCAAATACAAAAAGGGGAAGAAAAACACACAATCATGGCATCCAAACAATCAAACAATCAAGCAACAGACATGAATATGGCATGTGCTAGTGTGGTGCTCACAAGTAGTGAAGAAAAGCAAGTATCAACAGAAAAAGCACGAATTAGGTCATGTACATGTGCGGTGGCATAGCAATGGTGTAAAAATGCACAAAAAGGCATGTTCAGTCAAATATGTACAAGCAAACAGAACAAGCAAACAAACACAAAGTATAGATCAATGCTAAACAAGCAAGGAAACCATAATTAACGAAAGCCAGAATCTGGTTATCCCCAATGGAGTCACCAGTTCCTGTGACTATGCTAGTGGAACCCTGCACGACTCTCCTACGGTGCGTGGAAGCACACAAGGAGTCCCGATATGGTCACGGCGAAGATGGTGAATCTGGAGAAGAAGACTAGACTCGAAAACACTAAGGAAAGATAAGAAAGGAGTCATCACCTAGTCTTTTAATAGAAAGACGAGGAAAACCAAACACAAAGGAAAACTAAAAAGAAATCAAGGTAAAGAAAACATGTATGCTCCATGCCTAATGGATGTAGTGCACAAATCACTACGAGTCAGAGAAAGGGTAAGGATTCTTGTTACGCATGGGGAAGGGGTTAGGCACCCCCATGCGTCCGAAGAACTCGGTCTTTCTAGGTTTCCTGCTTGCTAATGGTCTATTGCATGTATGCTTGCCTATTCTGAGTGCACATGTTAAAGATGACTGGAAAATATGCCAAATCAAAGGAATGAAGAAGAGAAATGAAAAAATGATAATCCGAGGGACAAATGTAGGCATTGATAATGTTGCTTTACTGTACGCCCGTGGGCGATGAGGAAAATCGTGAAAATCGAGAATACTCGGAAAGTGTCTCGCAAATCAGCGGAAACTTGAAGAAATCCGAGAAAATCAAATTGGGGAAAATAATCCTCATTCGGGACAATGTCGGCACTGTTAAGCCTGTTAATGTATGCCTTTGAGCAATGGAAAACCAAATCAAATGAAAATCATGAAAGTCGGAAGAAATCTGGGAAACGATGCAAGAAAGAAGGCATGAGAAAATATGCATGAAAAATAGCAACAAAATGTACAAAATGCATGTGTGAGTGAAAAGTGTAAATTCTAGGGGCTTTTGTGCAAAATTACCAAATTCTAAATGTAGGCTGAAATTCTAAAGAGAAATCACCAAAAATACATAGGAAAATACATTTTATGTAATTTTGAAGAAATTTAGGGTCAAATGTGCAAAACTGTGCATTTTTGGTCAAATTCAAGACTCCTAGAGATCAATATGAAATTCTACCAATAAAACATGTATTTAATGCAATTTTGTAGGAATTTAGGGTTAAATGTGCAAGAAAAAGAGTCCAAGCTTGAAAACAGAAAGTTTCAGGGACTGACATGCAAATTTACCCTAGAAAACATGCATTTAGTGAGAAATCAATAAAATTCAGGCGCTAAAATGCAATTCAGGTCACATTTGAGTAAATATTTGAGTTCTCAAGGTTTAACTTGCAATTTTGACAGTAAAACATGTATTCAGAACAGTTTTAGAAAGCTCAAGGTTTTAAATGCAAAACTTCTGTAGTTAAGTGCATGAAAAGAAATTCAGAGGGTTTATGTCAAAATTTTAAGCCTGGAAAACATTATTAAGAAAGCTCAAGGGGCACATTGTAATATTTTAGAACAAATATTATTTAAAATGATTTAAAATCTATTGCAGGACCTAAATGAAAGAAAAAAGGATCCAAATATAAGAAAAAAGGACCTAATTGTAAGGAAAAGAAAAGAATAGAAATTTATTTAAAGAAAACTTATTTTTTTATTTTTAAAGAAAAAAAGGGCGACGGCTGCCGACGACGGAGCTTCGCCATCGACGACTGCCTAGGATGCCCTTTCGGGGCATCTCGAGGCCTGATCACTCATCAGGCTCCATCGGGAGCAAGATGAGAAAGAGGGGAGAAGATCCAATGGTCTGGATCTTGGCTTCAGTGGCTGGAGCTGGCCCCCCACCTCCCTCGCCGTCGACGCGACTCCGGCGACGACGTTGAGGAAGATGGTGGTTCCAGAGGGCTGTGGCATGGCGCTCAGGGCTCCTGGAGGTTTGGGACGCTGAGAGGATGATTTTCCATCATCCAGGAGCAAGAATGGTGGCGATCCTCTCAATCTTAGGTTCCACCTGCCGTCGCCATCGTCTTCTTTGGTGAGCATGGCTGTCGAAGTGATCTAGGGCGCGAAGCTTGACTTTGATTGCTTGGGAGTGCTGGGGGCGCGTCGGGGAATGTCTTTGGAGGCTTGGAGAGGTGCGATAGAGTTGGAGGTGCTCGATCCTGCCGCATTGTTCATTGTCTTCCCCAACGACGACGAGATGTTGCGATTCCAGCGAGCTTCCACTGGAGCCTTCCACAGCCACTAAAGTGGAGTTTCGACGGGTGGAGAAGTAAGAGGAGGTCCAAGGGGAGAGGCTTGAGCACCCTAGGGCACGAATCGACCACTGGATTGGTGCCCCCACCTATTGTAGGATGCTAATGCTTTTCTAGAGGGGGGGTGAATAGAGATTTTCCGGTTTTAATCGACTCTTTGAGATTTATTATACAATCTGAAAAATCTTAAGGTTTTAGCACACAAGCATTCAATCACAAAGACACCAAGAATTATAGTGGTTCAGCCAACCCCGGCTT
>JAMKQA010057330.1:0-10888 GCA_024699735.1 Posidonia australis
CACGAGCGATATTTCTGAGCATTAGGACACACCCCTACACATCATGCACCTATACATTAGACATCACACGCATTTGCATGGCATGGCATATCGCCCTCAGGCGTACAACAAAAGGCTGCAAAGCCGACATTCCATAAGCAAAAGAGAAATCAATAGAAGACCGATTTATCGGGCGTACGAGGGTGCCTAACACCTTCCTCGTACGTAACAGGGATCCTTACCCACATTTCTGGTTTGCGCAGCCCCTTTTTTATTTGCTCTGCATGATTTTTCATGTTTTATATGGTTTTCCTCGTCTTCCATTTTAATAGACTAGGTAGTGACTCTTGCATTTTTGCATTTTTTATTTTTGCCGTGGCTTTGCCGCTTTTGGCACACATAATATTATTTATTTGTGGCCACCCCCGACGGCATGGTTACACCATGCATTTACAAATCATATTTATGCATTTCGAAAAAACAATTTCCAACTAGAATCCAGCTTAAAACAACACAAAGCTCAAATACATCTCTAACTGGAACCTAGCTAAAAGCCATAAATCCGAATAAGACTAGAACCTGACAAAAACCACAAAATCATACACCAATCCTAGCTCAAAACCATGCTCACACAGTCCATCTAAAACCCATCGCATCACCCTAGTTACAGGTGACTAACCCGGCTACAAGCAATTGATGAGGTACCAACCTCGACCTTACTACACTGCTACAAAGAACTATCCCGTGTAGGAGTTCACCCACCACGACTCTACAGGCCTCACACAACCATGACCCTTAGGTCACACAAACATGCAAGGGGTGCGTCCTCACAATGCTCCTTGGTGCCAAGACACCTAGAGACATACAACCCTAGGCCCAGCCAATACTAGGTAAAGAAGGTGGACTAGTCTCTTTCATCCATACCCTACAATACCTCAAGAGCCACGGTCTTTTTCACTTGTGCCCATCGCCAACAACCACGCTGTAGAACTCGTACCGATCTCATGGAGGCCTTTCTCCCAATCGACTACAGCCCTACCATCACACAGATCCAACCAAAAATCATAGAAAAGTACTTTTCAACACATGCATTTCTTTTTCAAAATCATTTTCAAATACGTTTTCATTACAGAAATCTTTCACGGAGAATATTCCATTTCAAAGCCCACATTTACTCAAATCTTTAAGATTATTTCCAAAATAACTTAATTAATTTTCAAAAAAACAAAGCTATGAACACTGGCCTGCACGACTCACGTCAGTCAGTTGTGTCGTCATCATCCACTGGCTACATGCATCGACGAATAGCGCCACCTGGATTTGCTCCCAGGTCACGCCATCTATTTGCACTTGTCACCTCTATTGGCAAGTCACGTGAGACACTTTAGAGATAGACACTGAAGTAGAAACCTTCATCGGAAAACTTTGGAAAACTCACAAAAAATACATCAAAATCACACCATTTAGTCCAACATAGTTCATACTAGGCTATATTGTATGAATCCTAGGAATTAAAATTAAACAGAGGAGGAGGATGGGTAGGACGTGTATGAGTTGAAGATCATCAACGTTCCTCTCCCTCTTCAGCGAGGTATCTATAACGAGCTCTCCCAGCTATCTCTAGCCTTCCCTTACTGCCTCCTTTCCTTCTCCTCCTTGTCCCGCACCCCTCGTTCTCACCAACTGGTGGATGCCAACAGAAGAAGGTTAGGGTCCTTATATAAGGATCTCCACCACCGACAGTCGCTCGAAGATCCAGGTAGATGGCGTAGCAGGGAGAGGCAGAGTGGCGAACGACGCAGCAGGGCATGGCCTTGCCAGGCGATGCAGTAGCGGTGCAGCGAACGACGTGGGCCAACAGATGGCAGCAGTGCAAAGCGACAGACACTATAATTTTTTCTACGTGATACTGTATTTTTGCTATGTGCCGGTTAATCGCGTCGGTAAGACTCGCTAGCAATATTCGCTTAGAGGATTTGCCTTTGCTACGTGCCTCTAATATTCACCTAGAATCCGTGCCTGGAATGTGCGCTTGGACTACTCTGAAATGGGCTAACTAGTCCACCAGCTTATTAAGGAGGAACAACGCATTAATCTCACAAAATTAAATCCAAGATTACGTGACACATCTCAATTACATCCTTTTTAAATTCTTAGATATTACACAATAAATAACTATATTACATAAAATCAAGCAATAAATAACTATATTAGATATGTGAAACTACCAAATTTAAGTACTCACTTTGGCAAATATTTCCCATGACTCATCTATGAATGAATAAGTTTTTTTTTCTCCTTACACCAATCCTTTCCAAACATATATCTATGAAACATTTTACCTTGCTATCATCCCATGAAGCTTTTGATTTCTTCAATGCCGAGGTTTCTTGAACTTGCTTTCTTTTACCCTTTTCTTTACTACTCACAGCATTTGTAAATGGAATTAATGCATTGCGATGTTATTCTTCTACCATTGAAAGTACCCTTTTCTTCATCTTAAAAAGCTACAAGTATTTCTTCAGTTGATACGAAAGTAAATCTCATATTAAAATCACACGCACTAAGCACATTTTGTGTGCAATGTTTTGGATCTCTTCCACTTTCGAATGCTAAATGATGCACAATTAGTGGCAAGGCATGGATATGAGTGTCGTCAATTGTTTCAATACAATCTTTAAAAAACAGATAGTACTTTCCACCAACATAATTTATGATGTGTCGTGGAGTTACAAGCATATTTTCTTTTGGTCTAATGATTTTTGGAGCCCATATTCAGATTGCCTCCAATACAATATTTACTTACTGATGGTCTCACCAGAATGTTGCAATCTTTGTTGGACCATTCTATTTTTTGGCCATGAGTTATCGTTTTAAGGAAAATTCTCATTATTATTAATAATTCTTAAAAGATCTCTGTCTCTCTGAAAATTTTACACAATCCAATAAATGCTTGGAGTGGTAGATGACATGACTCAAAGCTAATTCTTTGATGTCCAATAAGCATGTTATGAATTATTTGACTTTCAATAAGTGAAGCATTGTATCATAGCATATTTCATTTGTCCTTAGAAGCCTTTGCTTAGCCCAAATACTCTTGATAGGCCCGTTTGATAATTCAGGCCATTGAACGTCTCATGTTCTAGTGTTTAACGTTGTATGTTGAATATTGAGCGTCTAATGTTATACACTATAATTTAAGCGTTTAACATTATACGCTTAATTCCATGCGTTTAACGTCTCCAGTGTTGTTCCTTACCATTTCTATCAAGTTTTCGTTTTTTGGACTAAAAATAAATATCATTAATATTTTCAAATGAGTCTCCTTATCATGTTTAAGGGTCTTTAATATCTCATTAATTTACTCGTTTGACCATATTTAAATTGACAGCCAAATTTGGTAAGTTTCTAGACTAAATGTGTTAAACGCTAATATATATGTGTCTAATGTTGAACGTCAGATTTTTGGCATCTTACACCTGACAGCTCAAGCATGCCACATCAACCACATTCCTCCTCTGAAAAATTTTGAATTCAAATTGTTTCCTTTTTTGAAAGATTCCTCAAATCAAGCATGATGTCAATCAGTGTTAATCAGTCTATTAATTGATGGAATATTCTCTAACCAAATAGTTGTAGCCCCTGGAATGTATTGAACGCCCAGTATTGGACGTTTGACATTGTACTCCTACTGTTGGGTGTATAACACTTGAAAAGTTTTTTTTATGATAGTTGTGCATTCTTGCTAATTTTGATCCCTTTTGCCATTTTAGGTCGTCCAATCTCTCTATAAATAGAGGAGTACTCTAGTCTTTGGGGAGGACCAAAATGGAGACCGAGAATTCAAACAGAAATCAGATTTTGAGTGGAGAGAGCTAGAGGGAATGTTGAGAAAGAGAGTAGAGAAATTCTAAGATTCTGAGCTCGAGTCTTCTTCCCTCTCCACCCATGACACATCAGCATCCTGCATCTAGTCCACGAACTAACGGGGGTTTTCTTTATCACTTTGCATATTTCATGTTCATGCATACTTTGCATGTTGTAGCTAATTAGGTATTTACATTAGTTGCAACCAAGGAAATAAAACTCCTTAGATAAGTATTTTCCTTTTTATTTCACATTTATAACTTATCTTATGGAATTGATTACTACATTGTATAAATCTGCATATTTTTAACTTTTATTTTGCAAGGAAAAGATGAGGAAGAAGAAACTCATCTACACGGGCATCCTTAGGCGATGCTGGTGTCGTTCTAAGATAGTTGAATCTATAACCACAATATCTCCTCAAGGCGTCTCGAGAGCCAGCGAAAGTGAACTGAGAGTAGCGATCACATCAGTTTTGATATCCGTGGAGTAGAGGAATTTAATATAAATCAAAGGAAAACAAGCGAGGCCACGAAACGACGAAATCGAAGAAACATTGTTTCCTTCCTCCAAAATCCCACATCCACAACATCTTTTTTGAATTCCAAGATGTTACAAACTATGTGGGGAACTCCTTAGCTCTAGTGAGGAGTTGCCTCCAGATGACTCCTGTCTTCCTTCTTTGGCTACAGTTCTTGGAGTTCTGATTCATCTTCTTGAGCGCTTCGTGGCTAACCTGTTTGTTTGGAACTCCCAGCTCCAATTGCATTGGAGACAGGCAAGAGCTATGGATTTCGTTAAACAAACGTAGCCCTTATTTACACACTATTTTAAAAAGCTTTTATCACACAAATCATGAGCCATTATATCTTGAAATAGGAAACCCAAATAATATGACAATAAATTTAATCACAAAAATTTCTTAAAATCACAAACAAAATCTTAAGATTGCATGTGTCATTGAGGACATGCATAAATCAAAGAAATCTTAATTGGAGAAGAGGATATGTGTCAGTGAGATAATCAAATAAAGCCACAGCACTGAACTACACATGTTTGACAAAGCATCCACCTTCATAAAAGGACATTTCTTTGAAAGGATACAATTGTAGGAAAAATAGTTCGACTAGCATCATATCGAAGGAAAAGACACTGTGCATACATGAAAATGCCAACATCTAACCTTGTTGCACCCATGTTCACTGCACATTGACGTTGCAATGTTCCCATTTCGTTGCTACACCACCCATGGTCAAAGGTGGAGAGTATGACAAGATTAGAGAGGGGGCGGTATTAGGGATTAGGGTTGATGGATGTGGAGAGGGTGACGGGATTGGGTTTTGTTGTGGAGTGGTAGAGATGTAAATAGTAATAGTATTGTTTAGGTAGCATTTAGAATTAACTCTAGCATGGAATTTGGAATAGAATAGAATGGAATAGTTTTATTCCATTTCTGTATTTAATATGTAATTAAAATACAGAGTGGCATTCTTGTTGATTGACGACCATGGCATCGTCCTCTTTCTTCCCCTTCTCTCCTGATCTAAGGAGCAAAAGAGCGACGATAGAGAGAGAGGCTTGCTCTAAAATGGGAGAGCAAAGGAGTGGTGGTGGAAGGAAGAAGAAGAATGATGCGCGTGAGCAGAGGAGTGGCAATGAAGATCATCGATGCTCCACCAAAAGGTCCAAAACCCTACTTTTTCCTATCCCCTTTACCATAGACGATGTCAACATCAAAGCCCTAGTCTTCGACAACCATGACGAACTGATGGCCGATGCCACTGTCAAGTCCCGCCTCGATCTCGTCTACCACCTCCCTCCAAGAAGCATCTCAGTCTCCATCCTCCTCCTCCTCCTCCTCCTCCCCTCCCTTTACTCTTGCCCTCACCCTCGAGCTCGAGAGATTCCAATAGGAGCGATCTGACTCTGCCCTTTCCAACACTGAGATGCGTTGGATCTTTAAGTTGCTATGCCTTCAAGCACACAACGAGAAGTTCGGATCTCTTCGAGTAGAGGAGGGAGGAAGGAAGCAGCGGAGGGAGGGAGTAGAGGAGGGAGGAAGCCTCGTCTAGTTTTATTATTATTATTTTTTGATTCTAATGGAATGTGAATCAAATTCCTTGCTTCTTAGTAAGGTATGTTCAATGAAAATTTGATTCCTAAGAGAATGACTATTTAAAGTTATTTTTGTATCAAATATTGGAATTCCATCCCAATCTACTTTTTTTATTCCGTTCAGATCTATTCCGATCTCCATTTCAATGTACTAAACGCTACATTAGTAAGTACTGTAAAAGGACAAAGACAATAATGGAAATATTATTGTGACAATACTCAACTTCTGCAGAAGCGGGCTGCTGAGTTAACCTAACTTCTGTAGAAGTTGAAAATGTACATTAATGACGGATACTAGAATTTACAGTTTTTTTAAGTTGTGCCCTCCATACCTCGTTTGGAACAACTTTTGGGCATTTGCAGCTTCGATAGAATCTAAAGGCCCAGAATCCATCCCAAACACACCCTAAAACGTTTACCTTGATCTCTACATACCTTTACCTCTAAATACCATTCTCATCGTTACTTTTTTACATTTCGGTTGCCACAGAAATTCAGTTAAAACAAATGTGACCATGTGCACTATGAACCAACTTTAGAGTCTAATCATGCTAACATATAGTATATAGAAAGAAAACGGAATGAGTTTAGAGGTTGACTTAATTAGAGTGAGTCTCCTTTTAAATCTCTTGTAAATTGGATTATATATTATTCATATGAAAAATTAAAATTGTAGATCTTGATCAAGAATATCTAAAATGTATAAGGACTAAAAATCGAATCAATCCATGACTTCTAACTTTTACTATCTAACTTGTATAATTTCTTATTAATGGGAAAAAAAATATGATTTTATGAATTCACATGAGTTTTGTATCATAAATATGATGAAAGATGTAGATCAAATCCATCCTTTGGGTTTCACATTTGATAGGTGGAAATCAAGATGCAACGGTAAATTTATGATTCATTGGTTTCTTCAATTGTAAAAGTCCAAAAAAAGTAATTTTGTTTCGGGTCAAAACTATGATAGTAGTTAGGATCT
Organism: Posidonia australis; assembly: GCA_024699735.1. Classification (NCBI taxonomy): domain Eukaryota; kingdom Viridiplantae; phylum Streptophyta; class Magnoliopsida; order Alismatales; family Posidoniaceae; genus Posidonia; species Posidonia australis. Next base: position 6,947 of record JAMKQA010057330.1, read on the forward strand.
AGATCCCTTTGAAATTTTTACCTACCTATAATACTTCTCATTGAAATTTTGGGATCAATCGATTTTCGATAGGATGAATTTATAAATAAAGTATATCATATATTACATTTGAAAATTTAATATAATTTACAAATTATGAAATTAACATAAGAACTCAATTTACATAAAGTGTGCCTCTAGAGTAATTTTATCATACCCCACTAAATTTATTCGATACTTTAATAAATATAGGATAAAAATATACTCTCCAATATAAATCATGCTCTTTACCAAGTTCCCACACGTGATACAAGGAGAAGATAAAAAGGCATGTTGTTCAAAACATAGTTTTTATTTATTTGTGGATTATTAGTGGTAGATTATTTGAAAAGTAATGGCATAACATAGAAACGATGGATATTTTAATGGTAAGCAGAAAAACTACCTAAAACTCACAAAGACCTAGTTTTTCAAATTTTTTTGATGTGAGTCCCATTCAATAAAAACCCAATAATTTGACTTAATTGCCAAACTAATCAATAGCTTTTCCCCATATTCTAACAGTTTGCCAACATTAATAGTTGGTTTAGATCTCAACTATAGAAACCAACACCATCCTGTCAATAGCAAGGATTAGGTGCATATATAAGCAAGTTACTAGTGCACTCAACATGCACCAATACCTATCATATGATGTTTAGCATTCCTTAAAATAAATGAGGCTCATGTATCTTTTCTGTAAGTCATGTTGCATTTTCCTTTACAAATTACTAAAAAGATAGTTTCAATAATTACCAAATTAATTTTGTAGTAATAATGAAATTATTCCCAATGCTCCATGGGTGAAATACGACACAGCTTACTAAAAAGAAGCAACATGGAACTCGTTTAACTTAAGTAAATCTCATATGATTTCTCCTCTCATATAATATACAATAAAAAATGCAAACAAAATAAAATCATATTTCCATCTTATCTAAAATAAATGAAAATTAGGATTTTGTAGATAAGAAATAAAAAGATAATATTGTCCTTTGAATTGTTTATAAGTGAATGTTAACAAGGTTCAAGTCAAAATATAAAATAAAAGCTAATCATAATAATGTCTTATCAAGTTAAAGATCAAAATTCTTATGATCTGTTATTAATTTAAAATTCAAAATAATAAATTAATTTTTTTATTTTAAAATTAAATATGATAGAGTAGTCGTGTTTCTCATATTTATCAATTAGCTCTTTTAATGTGTGTTATTCCATGTCTCCTTTTTTTCAACGTGAAGTGCTCCATAAAATTTAAAGCAAGCATCAAGTTTCTACATCCATATCGGGTTATTAGAAATTTCTTTTAAGAACACACAAAGAGAAGTTTCTTATGGTACATTTCAATGTGAATATGGATCTTATATATTGATTTTTCTCATGGTAATATTTTTCTACAATTTAGACAAAAGTAAACAACAAGATAGCATAATCAAACTAAACTAAATTATTTAATTATAACAAGTTTTATTAAATTATTAATGTAAATATTATGGAATTTAAAATTGTAGCTTGATAAGATAGAAAAAGAAGATGAGTGGTTGAGGAAGTTGAATATATTTATATTGTTTTATAACAGCATTATAGAAGAGAAAATATGTCATAAATAATTATTTTAAGAAAATATAAATTTCATCAAATAATCAAAGTAAGTGATACATAATACAATTGTGTATTCATTATAAAATTTCTTGTACATAAAATAAAATAATACCTTAATCCATAGATATTAGCATAATAAGTCTAAAATAGAAAAAACAAAGAAATATCTAACATTCCAAATTATTTCATATAAATGTGTATGAAACAAGTTATTCATTGGTACTGTGTAGCAAAAGTTTTCCACCATCTTTTACATCTTAATTAGATGATATAAAACTCTATAAATTTTGTAGTTGAAGTAAATAATCAAGAATATAATGCAAAATTTTAGTGTGTTTGCTATTTGATGTTACATTAGTAAATCATAGAAAACATGTTAAAAACTCATCCATTGGACAAACGAAATGGTAATGTTTAGTGGATGTATTAATAATTGGGGGCAAAGTTAGTGTAGGTGTCTACATCTAACATGATTGTAGGTACCTTTTTTTAATAAATACATAAGAGAAAAACTAACTATATAGATACATTTATTAGATATCTATAAATACATAGTAAAATTTTATTTAAATCAAACAATTATTAACTCTTGATCTAAAAGTCTTAAAATTCAACACAATTTGTTAAATTTTAACGATTAAATTTTAAATTAAAAATTAACACAGAATATAACTTAGATTAAGATAAAACTTTAACACATAATAGATTATCTTATAGATTAATTAACTATATAATTAGATCTTATTTTTAAAAATAAAAAATATAAAAAAGGGTGCCTACAAGAAAAATACCCTCCTACATACACCTTTTCTATTAATAATTTACATCGCAAATGTCATATTGGTCGTTGTAATTTGATGGTTTAGAAGAGAGATAAAATTTTGAAGGGGCATTTAGGGAAGATAGCTAAATATGTCTAAACTCCCTCTTTAATGCAAGGGAAATAGACATCCGTGCTATGTGGACTCAGGATTATTTTTTTTTCTTGTGTGTTTATTATATGGGAGAGGTCCTGAAGAAATACTCACATATATCGTAGCCATTTAAACGTCTTGCCTAAGAGCTTAGTAATGTTCTCTACGCATCGTTAGTAAACATTAAAACCCTTGTGTTTGGTTTCACCTTGTGTAGCGATTCCATGTTATTTAGTTCCACATGGTATTTAGGAATACTAGTGAAATGCACATGTAGAATTTACATAAGAAAAGAATTAAAAATTTATCGTGTTGAGATTTTAAAAATAAAATTGAAATACTATGCCAAAACATGACTGATTAAGGATTGTGATTGAGAAATTATAGTATCTAGTTGTGGTTGATTATAATAATCGAAATTCAAAACATATAAATTTTTACTGTTTTGTTCATCTTGTGTTATTATTATTATCGATAGTCATCAATGGACAAGTATGATATATTATTTCCGATTGTGGAAACATGTTTTGGTTAATCTCTTTCTATTACTTCCAAAAAAAAAAAATTACAGTCACCGTAAAGCAGTGTTTAAAGTCCACCTGAATATTACAAAAATAATACTCTGTCACACAGCAGGTAACCAGAAGCCCAAAAAATATGTGATGTTCAATTGTTGAGAAGAATAAAGCCATCAACAAAGAAGGCTAGATGTTGACATCCCAAAAAAATACTATTGTCTGTGAGAAGCATGAACAGATTTAACCAAAGGTTAAAAATGGCCTTGAATTGATGGAGTTCCAAGGTCCGTCTCACTATCAGGAGCCAAAACCTGCTCCCCCTCTTTGCTCTGTTGGAAAGCAGAAATTGCCAGTAAATTTTCAGCCCTTTCAAATCCTGTAGCCAAAGAATCTATCCAACAATGAAACATTACAGTAATATCATTCAAAATCATAGATAGATTCCTGTGGGAACCCCTAAAGATTCTGTTATTTCTCTCCTGCCAAACAAACCAAATGACAACAAGAACCAAACTATGTGCACCAGCTAAGGTGACATTAAATTTAATGGCAGATGGTATTGCAAGTAAGTCCTCTATGGAATTAAAAGCTGGATATATATATTCATTGGTAAGAGAGTGCCAAATAGACTGCACAAAAGGGCAAAATAAGAACAGGTGCTTTACAGTTTCAAAAGAAGAGCAAAAAATGCAATTATCAGTGCCCTGCCATCCCTTCTTGAGCAAGTTCTCTTTAGTAAAAATTCGATTGCATAATACAAGCCATGAAAAGAGTTTAATTTTTAAAGGCACTCAACAGTCCCAGATTTCATGCAAATACTTGAAGCGAAGTCCTCCATCATTCAACAATTGATAACAAGATTTTACAGTAAAAGAGTTATGAGTGGGAAG
>JAMKQA010057331.1:0-11186 GCA_024699735.1 Posidonia australis
CCTCTGTACCATGGTGTTGCCACTGAACTAACACCAATGGAATCACTCTATTCCTGAGGACTTGCTCTTTCCTGTCCAGTATCTGAACTGCATCATTAGCCATAGTCAAGTCCTCCCGCAGCTCCTCTGGCTGCACTGGTATCACCTAGGAAGCATCGGCCAAACACTTCCTCAACATCGACACATGGAAGGTGTTGTGCACACCCGCCAACTCTGCAGGCAGATCTAGTCTGTAAGGCACTTCACCAACCCTCATGGTAATCTGATACGGTCCGATATATCTTGGGCTCAACATGCCTCTCCTATCGAACCGCATTACACCCTTGCTTAGTGACAGCTTCAGGAAAATGAAGTCTCCTACCTCGAATACCAGAAGTCTCCGCCTCCTTTTGTCATTAAGAAAGTAGAAAAACAATGGATCTCCAAACAGAAAAATGGTATGATTCCTAAGACTAACTCACTTGGACCTAAAATAAAATAGGTACCAAAATTTTTACTTGTTCCAAGTGATGTAGATATTTGAATACACTAGGGTGGAGAAGGAACAAGGGACTATATCTCATTGATAAATATTGGTAATCCCTTCCTATTGAAAAAAGTATGTTTTATTTGCTTTATGTTACAACAAGTTTCTCTATACATTTTTCATTAAAACTGAATGCTTAACAGAATTATTTGTATAGAATAATACTCAAATTGTTTTTCATAATTTTACAGTATTTTTTTGAAAATATTGACTGATACATATTTCAGTTTGCCAATTTTGTTTTAGTCCATCGATTAATCTAGTAGTTATTTTTTTGTTGATCTTATATTTGAATTTTATACATCTGTGGACTGTGCTCACATTGAATATTAACATGTCTTGATTGTTTATAAGTTTAAATATATACACATGTGAACCAAATAAAGAATATGGATTTTATATGTGATTAAGCTTGATTGACATTTTGTTAAGTAATGGGTTGTAACGTTTTATCTTTTCTAGTATGAATGAATTGAAATTTTTTGCTAGTCTTTTGTCATGCCCTCAAATTTTGTTGCTCATATCAAATAAGAGGGAATGAGAATTTTATAAGACTATCTACTCTTACTCATGATTGGTGCTTGAAGTTTGTGTTTTTGTTTATATTTAAAATGATACATTTTTACATAATGAATATGAACTTCTATTCTTTTATTCATGCTTATATTGAGGGGGAGCTTATTAAATATCTGAATAAATCTTTTTACACAAGATTGGAGTAAGAGAGAGCTTATCATGATTCATTGATTATCTTATGAAAGTTAACCTTAATGATACTTTTTTCATGATGAAATGAAGGGGTGCGTTACTAAAAAATTCTTTACAATGCACTTGCTTATATTAAAGGTAGTTTGAATCTTTATATGTTTTGTTATAATATGAATGGTTTTTTATTGATTTATTACGTTTACCTATTCTTGATGATAAGAGGAGAAAATTGAAAATAATTTATTTCTATCTTATGTATATGATTGAATATCTCTTATAAAAATTGATGACTCTCATGCTTATTCAATATCTTTTTTTTAAATATAATATATGATTTATTTACCATATTATGAAAATTGATTTTGATGCTTATTGAATATCCTTTATATAAAAATTGATCTTGATGCCTATGGACCTAATAATTAAATCCAACAATTGGTATCTTATAAAAGTTGATTCTAATGTTTACTTGAATATCCTTTATTTTATAAAAATTGATTTCAAAGATTCTTATTGTATCTTTTATTTCTATTACATGGTTACGATTGAATATCTTTTATATAAAAATAGATTTGTGATGCTTATTAAATATCCTTCATCTTTTGATAATGCTTGTGCTTATATTTCTTTATTCTTTTTGCTTATGACAAAAAGGGAGAGGAGAATATAGATAGGATTTCTAAAGCTACTTTTTGAGCTTATCATGTAAATTTATGATTTTCTTTGGACTCATATAGTTATGGAGAGCATTGATGTTTTTATTGACATATTTTATGCATATTCTAAGGGAAGCTGTTTCAATAGTTTTGAAATACTTGTTGTTTTATCACCATTAAAAAGGAGGAGATTCTTGGCAAAATTGCCTTGTCTCGATTTTGATAATAAAAAAATATATTTGTGAATTAACCTTCTTAATAGGTCAAGGAAGAGTTTTCATGGACTTTGGAAAAAGAAGTAGGTGAAATTGACAAAGAAGATGTCTATGTGGAAGTTCAATAAAGATTAGAGAACAAGTTTTTATTACAATTAAAGTATTATGTATTTGTAATATGTTTTATTTTAGGAATTTGTAAAAATCTTCAAAACACATCATTCTAGAGAAGAGATGTTAGGCATTTATTCTTTGATAACCATAGCCTCAAACCATTCATTATTTGATAAACATTTAGTATAGAGCTAAAATAGGGCATTTTGGTATATCGAAATTACTTGGTATACCAAACTCAAGAAAGATCATGAGTTTACAATGGATTATTGATTTGAAACATCGAAGAATTTCAGTATATCGGACTAGCGATATGTTCAACATACAAAATTTCGTTCACTGACCGATCATTGTATAAAACGGTATAAAATGACAAACTGAAAAATTTCGATATACCATTTTAGTAATCATTTGTGAATGTTGAAAGTGACGTTAGACACAATCTCTAATCCTTCTTAACCTGTAAATATGACCCCTGAAGACCCCTTACATGCACCCATAGCATATACATACACTAAAGCTTCATGTTCCATCATTTCGAGAGTTGATTTCAAGCATTCTATTTCCATCTTGTGAGAAATATTTTCAAGTCATATCCAATTGAGCAAACATCCCATTTAAGCAAGAGAGCTTTACTTCCATCCTTCCACCTTACCAAAAGAGTTTGGGAGATTATAGAAAAAGAATCAAGTTTGTAAAGACCAAAGGCTTATTGCTTCTCTGACTGTGAGAAGCACAATACTGTAGTTTTTGCATAACTTAACGAGAGTTCGTCAAGATAGTACTGTAACGGTGGGATCTTGGCTCGAGAACAAGATCAGCATAAGGTAACTCTTGAGGGATTCTCGAAGAGTGGACTAAGTCAAGGAGGCTTAACCACTATAAATTTATTGTGTTCATTTTTATTATCTCTCATCCATTTCTTTGAATGCTCATAGTTTATTATCCAAATCCCTTGGTTTATTGCTTGTGATTGTTGAATAAACTTTTAATTACCATATTTATACTTTAATTTTCTTTTCACCCCTCTTTAAAGAAGCCTAAGATCCTAACATATAGAAGTGGTTAAAATTGTGATTTCCATAGTGGATAGTTCTTTGTGTTAAGCTTCGTAGTTACACTATGTGAAATCGATGTAGGAGGAAGAGATGTAGCTATAGAAGACGATACTATAGAACCAGTTGTAACGACCCAGGTTTTTGAAGTGGTGCTTTGGTCAGATAATTACGGTGAAATTTAGGCGAGTTAAGCTTTGGGGGCCCTAGTGCTTAATGTGGGACACGTTCTTAGTGGTGTCTAACGCTTGGATTGTGGGTTTCTAGTCTTTTGGCGTGGTGTGGTTTGGGTGCTGTGCTGGCCGTTGTGGGAGTTTTATCAGTTTCCCCTGGGCCATGGAGGTTTGGTGGCAGGTCCTTGGTGGCACGAGTCACGTAGATGTGGGAAGTCGCATCGTTGGGTCTCGTGCTGTGCTCCTTTCCTTCTTTCTTTCTTTTCCTTTCTTTTCTCCTTTTTCTTTTTCTTCTTTTCTTTCTTTTTCTCTCTCATCCCACTTGCCCACCCACCCGTGCCTTCCTCTCTTCCTCCTTCTCACTCTTCTTCTCCTCCTTCTTTGTTAGAGGGGGGACGAGAGAGGGAGAGATTTGAGAGGGTGACGAGAGAGGGAGATGAGGGGGAGGAAGATCAGAGAGAGAGGGAGAGATGAGGGAGATGAGAGAGAGGGAGAGAGAGATGCTTGAGAGAGGGTTGAGGAAAAGGAGTCGCCGCCGCCGAGCCGTCGTCGCAGGGAAAAGGAAGAGAGGAGCTGCTCGAGGCTGGGAGGAGGGAAGTGCGCCACCGTTTCGTCGTTCGTCTCCACCGTGTCTTCGGTGGAGGTACGCATCCCTTAGGTTTTCATTTAATTTCCAATTTGATGTCTAGGGGCATGATAGTGTGAATTGCATGTGTGTGGATGCTAGGAATGTGTTTAGGATTTTTTGGAGATTTATTGTGGAATTTATAGCCATTTATGGTGGTTGTTGGATTTGGGTCTTTTTTGACCTCTCTGTGCTTGGAAATTCATATCTTCTTCTGTGGTGAATGGATTTTAGTTTTGTTTGTTGGATTTTGGTGTAGACTCGAAGGTCTACAACATATATTTTGGGTGTAATTTCGGAGGTTTTTTAGTGGGTCTGATCTTGGTTCCTACTTTAGGTGAATTTTGGGTCCCTTGTCTCAGGCTGTCTGAATTCTGACATAAAACTAAGGGCGTGGGTAGAATGCGCAGACCACATGTGCGGGCGTAGTAGCAATTTTAGCCCCTGGTCTAGGCTCTGTTGGAAATCAGACAAGATTGCTTGGGGCGTTGACCAATCACGCGGCCTAGATGCGTGGGTCGGCTAGGGTTTCTAGGGTGTTTTCCAAGGCTTTAATGGAAAAAATGATTAGGATAACCATTAGAATAATTATAGGATTTGCCTAAAATTAATTAGCAAGATTCCACTTAGGGTGTGGGTAGAATAAAAGATGAAATGATTTAGAAATAATAGGTTCTTTCCCTAGTTGGTTTAGACTGGACTTTAAGGATAATGATAATGTCCCTAGGTCTAGGGTTTGTGTGGTTTTGCGTGTTGTGCATTGAATGGAGTATTCAGTGGCACTGTCCTGGGTGTCTGAGCCGATCTGATTGTTCTCCCGAGGGACACGAGCCAGTAGATGTCTTACACATGGTACCAGAGCATGGAGTTCTGGTTGTGTTTGCTTTGCTACGGTGTCTTCTGGGTGGATTTGACACTCAGAGAATGTTTTGTTGGTGTTTTCTTGGGTTGTGGACGTGGGTTGAGCGTGGTGCTCGTGAACCCAGACGCGCCCAAGGTGCTGTTGCCTGGGCCTGACAGGAGAGTTGTCGAGGCTGTGTTTTGTTTGTGGTTTCTCGACCTTTGGTTTCTGTGCTGCTGTTGGGTACAATGTTGCTTGAATTTTAAAGGATATTTAATGATTTTGAAAATGTTTTCCAAAGGAGAGTTTTGGAAAGAGAAAAGTACAGATTTGAAAATGGTTTTGGAAAGAGTTTTTTGGTGTTTTCTGTTTACGTTGGTGGCCGAGATACTTGAGGCTTTGATTCGTCAGGTCTTGGAGGTATGATACTGCTTAACTATAATTTCGAGGCTAGGGTTGTTGTAACACCCCTCATTTTCCACAATCATTTAAAACAAATTAAATTACGAGAAAATTAAAGCCAAACAGTAAATATCTGACTACCAGGAACCCGTGTGTGTGGCTAGGAGACTCCATATAATATGCACTACACTAAACCTCTGCATGCCTACACCTGCAAACAAAAATCACAAGGAAAAATGTATGAGTGACAAAATTCACCTTGTACACACCCCACGAAAACTGCCTAAAGCAAATCTTAATTACATTTCAAAACCTCACAAACCAGGCTTACACCGGCCAAAACCACAATTGGGGCTCTACTAGCCTAAAACCACAAGCAAAGATCGTCAATGGCCAAAACCACACAGAGTGAGTATGGAAGCCTGGTGCCAGGCAACCTAACTCTAGCTACATGCAGTCCACTGACGAGCGACCATGGTGTTCTGCACTGCCACGGTGAAGCCACCATGTGCAGGAGCAATCACCATCTCGCGATTCTCCCTATCTGGAGAACCCTCACAAAGTCAACCCCTCTTTGGGAAGGTTGTCCTGTCTCTCAGGACCATACCAGCTACGGGGCACGTGTCCCACCCGTATTGGCCACCATAGGGTCCGCCTCCTCACGACATCCTCCACACACGGTGCTAAGGAGGGAGTGTCATACCTCCACACCCGACAACACCCAAGCCTTGTTTGACCCAAACCCTATGGTCCAAAATCACCCCAAGTGGGATCTCCTATCGGACCATCTAAACAAACAACAAAAATCTTGCATAAAACATAAGATGTAGACCCTCGAGTCTACTCTAAATCCCAACAAACAAAACTAAAATCCATTCGCCATGCATCAAGATATAAAATCGCAAAGGTAGAAGGGTCAAAAGGACCCAAAACGCAACCACTAGCATAAATGTCCATAAATCCATGCTAATCGTGATGGACATTACCATGCCCAGAACTTGAGAGCGAACACTACGGCAGCCATCTCCAAATCATGGGTCGGGTAGTTCTTCTCATGACCCTTTAGCTGGCATGAAGCATATGCGATGACATTACCATGCTGCATCAGAATACACCCTAACCCAACACCACTGGCATCACTATACACAGCGAAGCCGCCACTTCCCGTAGGCAGAGTCAACATAGGGGTAGAAACTAGACGAGACTTCAGCTCTTGGAAACTTGCCTCACAATTCTGGTCCCAAAAAAATGGAACTCCCTTCCTGGTCAACTCTATCAGAGGCACGACTATGGAGGAGAAATTTCTGATAAACTTCCTACAATAGCCTGCCAGACCCAAGAAACTCCTGATCTCCGTCACAGTCCTGGGTCGCTCTCAACTACTCACCGCCTCAACTTTGGCAGGATCCACTCTGATGCCTTCTCCAGAAATCAAATGGACAAGGAACATGACTTCGCTCAGTCAGAACTCACGCTTGGAGAATTTGGCGCACAGCTGATGACGCCTCAAAGTATCCAAAACCGTCCTCAGGTGCAAGGCATGAGTCCCAACATCAGGAGAATAGACCAACACGTCATCAACAAAAACCACAACGAAGTGGTCCAGAAAAAGGCTGAAAATCCTGTTCATCAGATCCATAAATGCAACGGATGCATTAGTCAAGCCGTAAGGCTTGACCGTGAACTCATAATCCCCGTACCGCATCTAGAAAGCAATCTTCTGAATGTCTAAGTCTCATATCCTCAACTGGTGATACCCTGACCTCAGATCAATATTCGAGAACACTGATGCAGACTGCAACTGGTCGAACATGTCAGCAATGTGGGGCTGGGGATACTTGTTCTTCACCATGATCTGGTTCAGCATCCAATAATCTATACAGAGTCGAAGTGAACCATCCTTCTTGCGGACGAACATGACAGGCGCTCCCCACGAAGACACACTCGGCCTGATAAACCACTTGTCCAACAACTCCTGCAATTGAGTCTTGAGCTTTCGCAATTCTACTGGCGCCATGCGATAAGGAGGCTTCGACATAGCACCAAAACCGGGGATCAGATCAATCGAGAACTCTACTTCCTTGTGAGGTGCCATACCAGGCAAATCGTCAGGGAAAACGTCGATATATTCACACACCACAGAGATGTTGTGAATGCGTAACTCAGGAGAAGTAGAGGTAACTATACTAGCTAGATACCCTATGCAATCCCTGACCGAAGACTTATAAGCCTTCATAGCTGAAATGACAAGCTTAGGCTCACCCAGACACCCACCTTGCACAAAGAAAGACCCATCCTCAGGAGATCCATAATAAACTCTCCTTCTCGCATAGTCGATCAAAGCGGACTGCTGTGCCAACCAATCCATGTCGAGTGCCACATCGTACTCCTGCATGTCCATCACGATTAGGCTGTGCCATTCAGCGTCTAGTCGACAGACAATAGATACCTCCATGCCAAACTGTGCTCCCCTAGCGACGTCACCACACTGAGATGAAAGGTTAGTCTAGCTAGTCTGTCTCCCAACTCTGTCGTGAAAGACTCAGAGATAACGAAGAAAGAACTCCCTAAGTCAAACAACACTTTGGCCATCCAGCCAGCCACAATAAAAGAACCTGATGGCCAAACAAAACAACATCATACATCCATACAATCAGGCAAATGTCCAGATTACAAAGGGATTACAACAAATCTCAAAGGGTTACATAACCAACTATTCATCCTTACCCTCAACAACATTTCCCGAAGACCCAGCACCTGGAGCTACAATGGTGAACACCCGTCCCCTAGTAAACTATTGTGGCTCACTTCCTGCCTTCTTAAGCGGTTCTGGACAGGATCTATGAACGTGTCCTACCTTTCCACAATTATAGCACACCACTAGAAAGGGAGTTCGCCTAGGATGAGGACAATATGCAGCGATGTGGCCCACCTGACCACAGTTGAAGCACTGGTTCCCATCGAGAGCACTGGACCTTGTTTTATCGAGGTCAGCGACGTAGAGGAAACACTAGACCTCGCCTTTTGTTTCTTCTCAAGGCTATCTGAACTACTAGTACTTGGAGGACTAGAGAAAGAGAATCGGGAGGTAAAAGAAGACTTACCCTTCCCTTTGGGATGATTCTCCAGAAACGTCTGATGCTCTGCCTTGAAGCGGTAAGCCATCCCAACCATGTCCTCCACAGTCTGGCACCGACAAGCCATCACCTTCACTCGTAGCCCTGGGTTCAAGCCATCCAGAAACCTCTGCGCTGGCTCCTCCTCAGACTCATAGGCAGGAGCAAAACGTTCTAGCCTGGCGAACTCAGTCTCATACTTGAGCACCAACATTGTGCCCTGCTCTAGACTCCGGAAATCTCGAAAAAGCTGCTCCTTCACATGAGTGGGAAAATACTTGTCATAGAAGGCCACCTTGAAATCCTTCCATTGGATGCTAACAGTGACTGAGTCCAGGAACTTCAGCCGCCTCACAGACTTCCACCACTTATCTGCTTCACCATCCAGCAGGTAGGTCGCCAGCCGCACCCAATGCTCCTCTGAGCACGCCATCCTCTCTAGCATCTTCACCACCTTCTCCAACCAGACCTCGCTCTCCTCGGCACTGACCTTGCCCTTGAACGACGGCGGACGAAGCTTCGTGAACTGGTTTAGCCACGGGTCGCCTGACGGCTCGCTAGCACTACTCTTGCTGAACGCGTTAGAGATCCTATGTGCCAAACTCCTCAATTCTTGCATGAATTGCCTTCCATCTGCCTACGTCCTCTTGAGGCTCGGTCTCCTCGATAAGGGCCTTGCCCTTACGACCACGAGGAGGCATCCTGCCGAAGAAAGGCAAAGTACCTAGACCACAAACAAAACAACAATTAGAAAACCATGGTGAAAAATCAGGTGCAGACTCTACAATGTATGCAAAACCCTATGGAGTCTCTAGACTGGACTCTAGGTGTAGTGCAACGTAGTGAACCTAGAGCTCTGATACCAAAACTATAACGCCCCTCATTTTCCACAATAATTTAAAACAAATTAAATTATCGAAAAATTAAAGCCAAACAGTAAATATCTAACTACCAGGAACTCGTATGTGCGGCTAGGAGACTCCAGACTATATGTACTATGCTAAACCTCTGCATGCCTACACTTGCAAACCAAAATTACAAGGAAAATCGTATGAGTGTGTAACCATGCCGGCGACAGCCTCGAATGATTTTGGGACAAAAGGCCAAAATACATGAGGGTCGGCAAAGTCATGGCAAAAAAACAATAAAATAAAAATGCAAATGTAGGAGTCGCCACCTAGTCTATTAAATGGAAGACAAGGAAAACCATAAAAACATGTAAATCATGCAATGGCAAAGTAGGTCATAAACCAGAAAATGGGTAAAGATCCCTGTTATGCACGAGGAAGGTATTAGGCACCCTCGTGCGCCCGATAAATTGGTCTTCTATTGGTTTCTCTTTTGCTTATGAAATATCAGCTTTTCAACCTTTTCTGTATGCCCGAGGGCGGTATGCCATGCCATGCTTGGTGTGTTATGCTAAATAAGGGTGCATGATGTGCAAGGTGTGTCCTAGTGCTCAGAAGTATCACTCGTGTGTCGGGTCAAGTGTCGATGCATAGTCATTGCATGAATAAAATCAAAGATATATCAATTTTGAGTAATCTTTCATCCTTGCTTTGCTATATGCCAAATGCAATCTAACATGCATAAAAATAGTTAAAAGCAAAGCTATGCCTTCCTGATAAATCAATGAAGAAAACCAGGAAAAATCCAGAACCAAATCATGTCGAGAAAGCATGCTAAAAACCATATGAAAACCTGCTGTGCCTGTTTGGTGCGCCAGACTGGTGCTCCAGTCTGGTTCACCACCTAAGTGCTCCTATGTGGGCCAGAATGATGTGCTGAGGGAAAATAGAAATCCATGCAGTGCCACATCACATGAGAATGCATTCCTGAAAATCATGCCATGTAAAATCCTTGGCAAAACTTGGAAAATATGCCTTAAAAGTGAAAGAAATGCAAATTCAATGACTTGTGGACCTTGTGCTCAAGGGCGGGTAGCCTCGCACAAAACCACACCCTATGCATGCTAAATGAAAGAAGCAGGATTCAGCCATGTCATTGGATCATGGGCTGATGCATAAGGTTCTCCACGTAGGAGTAAAGTGCATCCAGCCTACCAGATTCTAGCTAAGGACTGAATATCCAAAGGGAGAAAACAACTAGAAAACAATCTTGTTTAGAACTGAAAACATGCATGCAAAACCATGGAATATCAGAGAACCAGCAGTAAAAGAATCAGGCTCAAAGTCATCCGGAAAACCATGCAAACAGGGATACAAAAGTGAGTGTTTTGCTCTCTGACCAGTCTAATGCAACTGAATGGTGCGCCAGAGTGGTGCTTTGGGTTGGTGCGCCACTCTAGTGCGCCATATAGGTGCTCCCTAGAAAATTTGGATCAGACAGCAATCTGATCCAGAATAGAGATGGGTGATTTTTATTAATGCCAATCAGTTTAAGTCAATGATAAAAATTGAAAAATGATGTGATGCAAGTAAGCAAAACGGATCTATCATGATGTGATTCAAAAACATGATAAATTGTAAGTTCATGTTCAAAATGTTTGTGTATGATTCTAAAAGGATATGTGTGACCATGTCGGTGGAACCCCTAGGCGTAGTTCACCAAACCTACTCCGGTGTGCAGAAACACACTGGGAGATCCAATACAGTCACGGCGAAAATGGTGAATCCGGAAGAAGAGACAAGACTCGGAAACACCAAAGGGAAGACAAAAAGGATAAGGAAAGGAGTCGCCACCTAGTCTTTTAATGGAAAGACGAGGAAAACCAAAACAAACACAAGAAAATCAC
>JAMKQA010057334.1:0-14958 GCA_024699735.1 Posidonia australis
CACCTTGGTGCGCCACCTCTGCTCACAAATTGCTGAACTCTGGCTTGCTAATGGGTTTGGGGTCTGGTTTAAGGGCTGATCACATCCAAAGCAACATACGGATACTAATCTCCGGGTCACCTCAAAATCGGGGTGTCTACAGACACCCTTGACTCAAATGGCCCTACAAAGAATCACAAGCTGTGGGTGGCTCGTGGGGTGATTAAGGGTGCTTGAGTAGCGTGGTGATGGACCAAGCTCCATGCCAAAATCTTTAGGGTCCTGCACCTACTTTTCTAAGATCACTGACATTTCTTTTACTCCCTCATGGACACACAACTTCGCTTTATCCCTGATTTGGAAGTAATAGGCGCCTGGTCTGGGCTGGAGGCTCTTACTATAGGAAGAGCGGCCAATCCTTTGAAGGTGTGGATCTATCCAAGCGCATGCTATGACTCCTCTCCAAGTTATGGTAGGGGTAAAGCTACGCCACATGCCTCTTACTCTTAGGCTGACTTCTGTCTTCTATATTCTTCTATGCCCATGTGGATGTATTTTTCTTTTCAGGCTCACTCACTCAATCACCCTAACATTTTATCTCCCTCTTGGAGGTACAGGGCCCCTTGTGGAGTTTAAACACATTGTCTAGCTCTGATGGATGGTGGCTCCTTTGCTAACTTAGTTGTACGCGAAGTGCCAATAAAGGAAGGCTAGTCTGATCTGGACACAGGCTAGCTTTCTAATTTTCGTCATCAAGCAGATGATTATAATGCAAAGTGTTTTTGTTATTTTAGATTTTTCAATTTCTTTGGGTTTTGATTTTTTTTTTGTATCTTTATGATTTTTGGTTTTTTGATTTTTATATTTTAAATGCATGAGGATGATAATGTAGAACATGAAATAACAATGAAAATAGGGGAAAAGGATACAACTTTAGTTCCTACTACTGCCTGCTTTATTGATGCCACTTTATTCATGTTGATGGGGTCACTAGCTAATCTAGTAGTGCCGTCAGAAGCGTTGTTGTTGCTGAAACTACTAGCTGATCTCTTCTGAGGTCCAGAGTGTTGGTAGTCTCAATGCCACTTTGGTGCACACTAGTCGGGCCAATCCTAAGCCATGCCCCCTGGTTGAAAATAGAGGAAGGAGACAAACCAATGAGATCAACAAGATTCATCTAGGAGACAGTAGAAATGAGAGGGACAGGAGAAAGGAAGAAGACCCCCAAGCTCACAGCGTCCTTAGAGTCTAGAAACTCAGGTGAGGATGTGTCCAATTGGTCTGGGTGTGCTAGTGCAAGTGTTTGTGTATGTGCAGGTGTTTGTGTGTGGTCTTCCTCCTACGAGGCAATGTCGATGGCCAACGTCTTGCAAAGTGATGCAACCATCCATTGAATGCTTGACACAACGATGAAAGCTACAATACATGCTTGTATCATATAATAGAGAGATAGGATTCGGTAGTGGACGAGGATTCTGGAGCCTCAGAAATGACTCAACCTTTGGGAAGATGACGCTCAACAGTTCCATGAGAGGAGTGTAATCCTCTTTGGTGTGACGAGGTTTCTTTTGCCTAGGTTATCGTCCTTACCAAGCTAGTGTGATGTGATGCACTGGCTCGATGATGGAGTGTGTGTATGCAGTGCGTGTAGAGCTAGATGCAAGTGCTAATTAATCCAAGTCAGACTGATTCTCTGCCTCGACAGGCTCTATAGAAGATTCAACGTACGTTGTAGTTGACTTCTTGGAGTAGTCGTTGTTGGTGACGTTGTTGTTGCTATTGATGGTGGTGGCCTGCCTAACAAACGCAAAGAGTGCAAGGAAATTCTCACTGCAAGCGAGACTTCCATGCGAGCGTTGGCCCAAATCAAGGATGCAAAGTAAGTGATATGCTAGATGTTGAGCAGAGCCCCTATCGCTGGTTGCGCTTCCTTGATGATTATCTCAATAGACTCCTCATCTAAGGGCCTATCCTTGACCTAGGAAGCTAGTGCACGCCAGCAACTAACATACTCTCCAAATGGTTTGTGGGGTCTCTACTGGATTACTTAGGAGTCACGTTGAGGTTGAAAGTGTACTTTTCAAGGAATGCCTGGCTAAGGTCGTCCCATGTCTGGATGTCCGTCATGTCCAACGAAGTGAACCACTTAAGGGCAGGCCCGGTCAGACTCTTTTGGAATAGGTGGTTCAAAAGCCTCTCGTTGCCTTGGAGCCGCACAAGGTCATCGTAGAACACCTTCAACTACGATATTAGACAACCTCTACCATTATATTCCTCAAATTTCAAGATGTAAAAATTCTAAAGGAGTATTGCCTCAAGAAAATAGTAGAGGCCTCGGAACTGGTAGGACTAGCGATACCCGCCCTACACTTGACGAAGTGCCATCTCTAGATTGTCTATCCTAGAAAGGAGGGCATCTAAGGTTACTACTGTTGATGATATTGCAGCTGAAGTAGGCTCCACGTATATTGTGTGGGTCACGCATAAGCGCTCCTCTAGATCCACCCTCATGCCTCTTGGTATCGAAGTGTGAGGACCAGCATACCCATGTAAGGATGCAGTGTGTGGTGATGCTATGATGCATGTAGTGGCCTATATCTATGTAGACACCTTGATTTTGCAATCACTTAGCAACAGATTTCTTTGAAAAGATGCTCTGGTTGTAACCACGAAAAACCCTAACTCTCAAACCTAAACCATAACTCCATCAAAATCCTAACTCAACCTAAACCCAAAAATCTACTTAAGCCCACACAAGACCATTCAGACCCACACAAGCCCATTTTGACTCAATCCAAGCCAATCAAAGCAAAAATCCATAATCAAAAAATCAAAACCAAACATAACACACTTAAATCATCACAAAACCAAAATTAAATAAGCAAAAACCAATTAAAAATCAAAACCAAACAAAACTCATTTAAAACATTTAAAATCCAAATTAATCAAGTAAAAAGCCCAATTAAAACCAAAATTAAATAAAATCCACTAAAGCCACTTAAAATCCAAATTAATTAAGTAAGAACCCTAATTAAAACCAAAATCAAATAAAATCCATTTAAACCATTTAAAATCCAAATTATTCAAGTGAAAACCCTAATTAAAATCATAATCAAGTAAAATACATGTAAACCATTTAAAACCCAAATTAATTCAGAAAAAACCCTAATTAAAACCCTAATCAAGTAAAACTCAATAAAATCCATTAAAAATTAAATCTAATTAAAAAGGAAACCTAATCCAAACAAAAATTACGCAAAAAACAATTAAATCAAAACTTAAATTAAACCCCCAATTAAATCTAGTAAAAACTAATTAAATCTAAATTAAAACTCAAACACAAAACTTTAATCCATTTAAATTGAGAAAAACCCTAAAATAATAAAACCCAAAACCATAATTGAAATCCAAAAGCCCTAATTAAATCACCAAATTAAGCTTGAAACAATAAAACCCTAAATCCAAATTAAAATCATAAAAACCATAAAATAATAAAATCCAAATAAACCCTAATCAAACTAAATAATAAAACTCAAAACCTTAATCAAATTCCAAGAGCCCTAATTAAATCATTTAATCTAACTTAAAACTAAAACCCAAAGCTTAAATTAAAATCACAAAAAAACTTAATTAAAATCACAAAAAAAAACTAAGTTAAATAAAACCCTAAAATCCCTTAACCCTAATCACAAAAACCCTAAAAAAATAATAAACCCAAAAATCATAATTAAAAGCACTTGATTAAACTTAAAACACTAAAAATCAAAGTCTTAACTAAAACCATAAAAAACCCTAAAACTAAAATAAAAAATCCCTAAACCCTAATCACAAAACCCTAAAAAACTAAAACCTTAACCCTAAAATCCTTAAAAAAAATCAAAAGCCCAATTCTTAGGCCCAAAATCCAGCCCACGACACCCATTCACATTTATCAACCAAAAAACCTTAGGTAGATGGAAAATAATTCCGGCCAACCTCCGACCACTACCGACAGTCAGCCCGCAATCTCCAACGCCTACTCCGACAACAATCCCTTAATCTCCGACTCTCAATCCTCCTTTCGCGTGATCTTCAGTGATCCCCCAATAACTCCTGCCAGCTTACACAGGCATCGAGTGATCCTTAGCTAATAGGGAGGAAGATTGATGGCATCGGGAAGCCTACCAGCGTTTAAAAGCTTCTAACTGCCGACTAAGAGAGGGACCCACTCAGACGAATCTCGGTGCCACCCATCTCGCCTTTGAATTCCGATCCTAATGGATGGATTCAAGGCCTCCCTTTTCCATCTCATTTTTCTAGACTACTGCCCGGAGTCTAGATGGTCCCATCCACGGTTCGATCCGTCCGGACGAATCTCAATGCCACCCCTCTCGCCTTTGATTTCCGATCCTGATGGACGGATTCAAGGCCTCCCTTTTCCATCTCATTTTTCTAGACTACCGCTCGAAGTCTAAATGGTCTCATCCGCGATTCAATCTGTCCAGACGAATCTCGATGCCACCCCTCTCGCCTTTGAATTCCAATCCTGATGGATGGATTCAAGGCCTCCCTTTTCCATCTCATTTTTCTAGACTACCGCCTGGGGTCTAGATGGTCCAATCCATGGTTCAATCCGTCCGGATGAATCTCGGTGCCACCCCTCTCGCCTTTGAGTTCCAATCTTGATGGATGGATTCAAGGCCTCCCTTTTCCATCTCATTTTTCTAGACTATCGCTCGAAGTCTAGTGGTCCCATCCACGGTTTGATCCGTCCAGACGAACCTCTGTGCCACCCCTTTGTTTTGAGTTTCGCTCCCCTTTGTTTTGAGTTCCGCTCTGAATGGACAGAATCAAAGCAAACTATCTTCCTCCTTCCTTTGGGCAGGTATCCCGAACAACTCAGGCAACACTTGTGATGCCCAATGGATTCCCCGCTCTCCTTGTTCCTTTCCTCCTTTTGGGCTGGTAGTCGGAACTACCTGGATGACCTCCGTGACCAGTCACTTCTCAGTCGGCAAGCACCGTGAATCTTGTCTGATGTTTCTTTCTCAACAAGTGTGATAACCAGTCATGTCTTTTAGAAGCTGATTGGTTGTCAACTTGTCGACATTTGTCATTAGTATTGGTTTATCTGATGTTGGCTTCGACTATGGCATTCGGGGAGACAGGACAGGACTTCTGCTTATTTCGCAGACTAGTAGTTGGTTGCTATAGCTAACTCTTTCTTATAGCTTTGGGCAGGGCATCATCATCAACTCCGAGCGGCAATCTCCTCCTCCTGATCACTTTTCCTTGTAAGAAGGGATGGGGTGTCTCTGTCAACCCTGAGCATGGGTCTCTGTTCCATTCGTCCTCCGACATTGCTTTGGGAGGGGCATCAGCAGACACCCCCATATGCTTGCAATTGAACAAAACCCTAAAAAACTCTAAAAAAACCCTAAAAACCCTTCAAAAATCCTAAAAAACCAAACAAAACCATAAAAACCTTCATAAAACCCTAAATAAACCATAAAAACCTTGAAAAACCCTAAAAAACAAAACAAAACCATAAAACTCTAAATAAAACATAAAACCCTTAAAAAACCCTAAAAATCCTAAAACCCAAACAAAACAACAATACCCTAATCCAAACCCTAAACCTTAGGTTAAACCCTAATCCAAACTCTAAAACCCTAACTAAATCCAAAGAAACCCTAAAACCTAGGTCAAACCTTAAGTCATACCATAAACCATAAGTCAAACCCCAAACCTTAATGTCAAACCCTAACAACCTAACTACCTTCCACTCCCTCATAACTACTTTAACAAACTCATGTAACAAACTAAAATCTCAAACTAATAACTCCCACTCCAACATAACAACCTCTAACCACTTATAACAACCTCTAACTACTTAAACAAACTCTAACAACTTCCCACTTAATCTAACAAACTCTAACAACTTCCCACTTAATCCAACAGATTCTAACTAATCACAACAACCCATAACTACCATGGTAGGCCTATAAATAACCCCCATTTGCAAGTGGGAAAGGGAGAGGTTGGAAAATTTGAGAGGAAAGCCCCCCAAAGCTTTTTCCTCCCAACCAGAGCAACTAGAGTGATCCAGGAGCAAGGAGGAAGCTCGTGGAGGAGAGAAATCAGAGTTTCCCGCCATCTCCGGTGAGCTCTGGTGGCCTCAGGCAAGCTTCAATGACCTAGGTCACTGTCAGTCCAGGTACACCCTCCATAGACCTCAATTTCTTTCCAGAATGATCTCCTAGGTCTCCCTCTTCCTTCCCCGATCGATTCCAGCAAAGCCAGAGGTCTCCCTTGGTTGGAATCGTGGTTTCGGACCTCACCAAAGTCGTTCTCAAGCGACAGAGGTGGGGGCAAGAATCCAGCGGTCGATTCATGCCCTACGGTGCTCTATCTTCCTCTCCTAGACCTCCTCTTGCTATTCCACCCGTCGAAACCCTGCTTCAGTCGTTGTGGAAGGCGCTAGTAGAAGATCTCCGCAGTCAGGCTCTGTCACCGTCGCCGGGGAAGACGACTGGTATCAGTTATCGATCGAGTTCCTCTAGCTCCGCTGCGCCTATCCAAGCCTCCAGAAACGTTCCTTGACGCACCCCCGAGCCTCCAGCAATGCGAGTCAGGCCCTGGATCTCCCCTACAACCACCATCGTTGTAGCACCATCGAAGCTTGATCGGGGAACCAGCTCAAGCCACCATTCTTACTGATGAAGGGGGGAAATTCATCCTCGTCGTTCTCCCGAGCTTCCAGGATCTCTAGATCGCCTCGCCGTTTCCCCTAGAGCCTCCTTCTTCTCTAGCGCCATCACTAGAGCAACCTCGATGACGAGGGGGTGGAGAGTCCATTCCAACTGTCATCACCTAGATCCAAACCATTGGATCTTTCCCTCTCCTCCTCTTCTTGCTCCCCGTGAAATCTGATCTTCAATCAGGCTTCGGGATGCACCGAAAGGGTATCTCCAGCTGTCGTCGACGGCAGAGTTCTGTCGCCGACGGCTGTTGATTCTTTTTTCTTTTAAAAAAAAATTAAAACATAAGTTTTCTTTGAATAAACTTCTGATACTTTTGTTTTCTTACAGTGAGGTCCTTATTTTCTTACACAGGTCCATTAATTTTAGGTCCCTGCATACTTTTTTTAATCATTTAAATAATGTTTGTCTTGAAATATTGCAGAGGAACCCTTGTAAATTCTTGAAAATGTTTTCTAGGCTTTAAAGTTTAACAAAAACCCCCTAGAGTTACTTTTCATGCATTTAAATCCAGCATTTTTGCATAAAAACCCTTAGCTTTGTTAAAATTGTTCTGAATGCATGTTTCCCTGTAACAATTGCAAATTAAACCCTAGGAATTTAAATATTTGCTCAAATGCGACCTGAATTGCATTTTAGCTCTAGAATTTTACTGATTTCTCATTGAATGCACATTTTCTAGGGTAAATTTGCATGTCAGTCCCTAAAACTTTTTGTTTTCAAACATGAACTCTTTTTCTTGCATACTTTGCCCTGAATTTCGTCAGAATTGCATTAAATACATGTTCTAATGGTAGAATTGCATATTGACCCTTAGGAATCTTTAATTTGACCAAAAATGCACAGATTTGCACATTTGACCCCAAATTTCTTCAAAATTACATAAAATGTGCTTTTTATATATTTTAATGATTTAGCATCAAAATTTCAGTTTTAACTCAGAATTTGGGAATTTTGCATAAAAGCCCCTGGAATTTACATTTTTACACTTGCATTTGCATCTTGTACATTTTGTTGCTGTTTTTCACACATATTTCTTCGTGTTTTCTTCCTTACATCGTGTACGCATTTCTATCTCATTTCAAACATGTTTTTCCCATCGTTTCCTGGATTTCTTCCTACTTTCGCGTTTTTGATTTGATTTAGCTTTCTATCGTCCGAGGGCGTACATTAACAAGCTTAACAATGCCGACATTGTCCTGAAAGAGGATTATTTTCCCCAATTTGATTTTCTCAAATTTCTTCGAGTTTTCGCTGATTTACGTGACGCTTTCAGAGAGTTTCTCGATTTTCACAATTTTCCTCATCGCCAAGGGAGTATAGTAAAGTGGCATCCTCAATGCCTACATTTGTCCCTTGAATTATCTTTTTCCCTTTTATTCATTTCATTTCTTTGATTTAGCATGTTTCCAGTCACTTTTAGCATGTGCACTCAGAATAGGCAAGCATACACACAATAGACAATTTAGCAAGTAGGAAACTTAGAAAGACCAAGTTCATCGGGCGCATGGAGGTGTCTAACCCCTTCCCCATACGTAACAAGAATCCTTACCCTTTCTCTGGCCCTCATTGATTTGTGCATTTCATCCATTAGGCACGGAGCATGCATATATTTTCTTCGCATGGATTTCTTTTGGATTTTCCTTTGTATTTGGTTTTCCTCGTCTTTCCATTAAAAGACTAGGTGGCGACTCCTTTTCTTATCCTTTCTTATCTTTCGTTGGTGTTTCTGAGTCTAATCTTCTTCTCTGGATTCACCATATTCACCGTGACCGTATCGGGATTCCTCATGTACTTCCACACACCGTAAGGAGAGTCGTGTAGGGTTCCACCGGCATTGTCACAACTAGCGACAGGGCTTGCTGTTAATTTGTAGGCGACATAACTCCTCGTCGCTAGAGTTGATGATGAGATGCCTTGGCACCGTAATATCTGGCGACAAGCCTCTAGGTTATTTCTCACCATATAACTTGTCATCCCAGGCTTTAATATAACATATGGGACATTTATTAATATTATCATGATTTTTCCCATAATTATTATGGTTACTATGATTTTCTAACATTTAAATATATATGCTAAACATATAAATCCTTATAAATACAAAATAATTCCAAAATATTATTGAAATTTGGATGACATGTGTGACCATGTCGGAATCGACCCTCACGCGTGGTAACGTGCGAAGAACCGAAAAGGTCAAGGCGAAGACGGTGAATCCGATGAAGGACGTTCGACTTGAAAATACTAAAAGAAACACGAAAAAGAAAATGATAAGGACAAAATAGAGTCACCACCTAATCTTTTAAAGCCGGAAAGACGAGAAAAACCGAATGCGATAAAACATGAGAAAAACAACGCAAAGTGAATGCAAATGCATGTGTGAATGTGTGTGCAAGTTTCATGCCTAATGGATGCAACACGTTAGTCATTGTGGGCCAAGGAAAGGGTAAGGACTCCTATTACGTATGGAGAAGGTGTTAGACACCCCTATGCGCTCGAGAAATTGGTCTATCTAGGCCTTTCGCTCACTTGTGTGTCGCCAAGTACAAATGATCATGCATGCTTGCTAAGCCTAAAATGGATGTATGCCATATGCTATGCTGATGCAAGTGATGTAAATGGGGTAGAAGTTTGATGTAAATGGGCTCAGCTATGTTATATGAATCCTAGACCATCGATCAAAAGGATCCGACATAGTAATCGCCATCACCCCAAATGCGATGCATGAATGTCATGATGCAAGATAAGCCTATTTATGCATGATGCATCACATGAAATGATAAGAGAGAAAGTGACATGAAATGATAGATAATAATATGTACGTCATGATGTATGAGATGTTTACCTACTTTAGGTAATGATGTATGATGCATATCAAATGATGAACAACATGAAATGATAAATAATATGTGTGATGATACATGAAATGATAAATGCGCGAGTGAGGTGTATGCATTAATGCAATAATGAATGTGCAAATAAAACATGCATAGAAATAACAAATGCTAAGATGATAACGAAACAAATTAGAATTAAGAAATCATGCAAGAAATGGATAGGAATGTGGTCAAATAGGGAAAAGAGGTTAAGTCTGGTCAAGTTATATTCCTTGGAAAATACGTGCCGGTCATGCGCACAAAATGAATGCATATCCCAGGCGTGTTCCAAAAACATGCTTTGACTATCCACTATTATCGCCATTCCCAAGTAATTCGATCACTAAAACCATGTTGCAAGTAACCAAGATCCACCACAAAATACCAGAGATGGAAAACAAACGAGAAAATGCCACTAAACACGTGCATGAACGAAACCAAAAGTTCATGCCTTAAAGTAAATAAAGTGCATGAGTAAAACATGTAAAGGGTGCATGCGAATAATGAAACCAGGTATCTCAGAAACAAAGTATATGCATGATCATGGATTAAAAGCTAAGCATGGACCAAGAAACATGGGTCTGAGAGCTATGATTGGGTTAGGTCTAGCATCCACAGTCCCTGATGAATCCACACATGTTACATGCGTAGTCGAGACGCGTTCTAGGATTTTGCTCAGACCATCCTCCTTCATTGCCACTCTCCAGGCAAACCACACGACAAAAGGGCAATGCAAGCATCCACGAAGCTACACTAAACATCAAACTTAGAAGGCAAAAACCGAACCCACACCCAAACATGATAAATGAATGACATGGCATGTGGAACAATGAAAGAAATAAAAGAGGAAGATGTGAGGCGTTTAAAACAGGGGAGAGGTTACCTGTGGTGATGGGTTTGTGCATCCGACGTGGCTCATGGTGGCTCTCTTTGGACTGGCAGAGCTCGAGGGCGGTGAAGGCAGCGACGGCGGAGCTTGGGGAGGCTGGAGCACGTGTGGGAAGCTTCGGCTAGGCAATGCGGGGGATGGTTTGGCTGTGACTGCCTCTCTCCTACTCTCCTCTCTCCCTACGTTGCATGGGGCTCAACATGGAGGGGGTGAGGCTGGTGCAGGGCTCGGGCTTGTGTTTCGTGTTGGTGGACTATGGGTGAGGTGTAGTTGAAGGTTGCTGGTGTGGCTGTGGGTTTGCTCGTGGAGGAGGGAGGAGGGCCGGGCTTGAGTTTCTGTTGGGTGTTGGTTCTACAAGGAGGAGGATGGAGATGAGGCTGGTGCAGTGGAGGGCTTGGGTTGGTGGTTGAAGAAGAGGCTATGTGGAGGAGAGCTGCTGTTTGGAGGCTTGGTGGGACGTGTCAGTGAGGCTGCTGGTTTTACTCGTTGGAGGACGAGTGGCTGAGGGCTGGCGATATAGGTGGGTCTGTGTGGTTGCAATGGAGGTGGTGGTGTAGGTGGGTCTACGTGGGAGAAGGCTGTGGAGAGGGTGATGGTTGCTGGCTACATCGGGTTTGGTCGGAGAGGATGAAGGTCTGGTTGCTGGTTGGTTGGCTGAAGGTTAAGGAGATGGAGTGGTAGCTCGTGTGGTGAGAGGAGGAGGGGTTGGTGCAGGGGTCGGGCGGAAGGTTAAGGAGGAGGTGGGCTAAGGGCTGGTGGTCTCTTGGGTGTTGCTCCTGGTGGATTGGAGGGCTCGAGTTGCTGGTGGGTTCGCGTGGGAGAAGGCTGTGGAGAGGGGTGGTGGTGGTCTAGGTGGTGAGAGAAGGAGGAGGGGACGTGAAGGTTGGAAGGAGGGAGGGCTGCTGATGGTGTGGAGGTCTGTTGGGTGCTACGGCTGGGTGGAGAGATGGCTGTTGTTGGGTTGTTGTTGGAGGAGGTGGGAAGGTGACGAAGGTTGGAGGCTTGTTGTGTTTGTGGTGGAGGAAGGTCTTGGGAGTTGGCTGTGTCTCGTGTTGGAGAGGATGGAGGTGAGGCCGTAGTTGGTGGTTTGCAGTGGAGGTGGATGGAGAAGGAGGAGAGGAGGAGGATGGAGGGCGAGGTCTGGCTTGTGGCTGGCTGGACATGGGTGCAGTGGAGGTGGAAGGAGTTGATGAAGGGGGATGTCTGGGTTTCTACTGTGATGGGTTCATGTAGGAGAAGGCTGATGTTGGAGGTCCAAGGAGCATGGGTCACGATGGGGAATGGCTGGTTAGGACAGTGGAGGGGAGTGTTGCTGGAAGACTTGGGGGGGAGTGTTGCTGGAAGACGTGGGGGTGAGTGTTAGGTTGTCGCTGGCTCCAGCGAGGAGAACAGCTGCGGTTGGAAGGCTGTTAACGTGTGCTGCTGTTGGGAGGCGTGGGTGGCTGTGGCAGGCTGGCTGGACGAGAGGTTCAGATGGGCGTGGTGGTGGTAGGCTACTGGCAGTGGGAGATGGTGGGCTGAGGTGATGGGTGAGGCCGTGCATGGGTTGTCATCTGTGGAAAAAGGGGAAGAGGACGGTGACGTGTTGGCTGTTGGTTGGTGGGTTTTGCATGATACGTGGAAGGTTTTGGGCTAGTGGGTTACATGGGCATGTGGTTAAGTGGACTATTGGGCTTAACATAGGCTTTGGAATGGGTTTAGGCTAGTTTTAGGGGCTTCGACTTGATTTGAATGTGGGTTTAGGCTTGTTTTATGGGTGATGACATTGGGTTTTGGGTTTGGAATGGATTTATGTTTGGACCATAGGGTTTATGTTTATTGGTTGGGTTAAGTTAGGGTGTGGGTTTATGCTCAAGTTTGGGAGGTTATGGGCTTGAGGGGAATTGAGGTAGGTTTATGGGCTTTGGGATATGGTTTGGACCAATGGTGTGACTAGGGTTTGTTTAGGATTGGTTTAAGGTTTGAGATGGATTTGGAGTTGGAATTAGGGTTAGTGTGAGTTTGGGGTGTACAGTGGTTTTTGCAGGGATGGACTGTCTCATGCCATTGGAACGCGCTTCCTGAGAAATCCACCACAAGTGACTGGAAAAATGGGGTGTCTATAGATGCTCCTCCCTGAGCAAGGTCGAGAGACGGATGGAACCAAGACCGTAGCTCAAGGTTGACAAAAGATACACCATTTTGTAGCCTACGGGAGGGTGACGCTACTATTGGCGCTGAGTCATTCATTCAGCGAATGCACCAAACGAAAAGACTCGTTGCCAGAAAATAGATGTAGACGTGAAGACGATGTTGGAACACACATGCTGATGTTAATGATGTATGCTGATACATAAACACAGCTAGAGTGCAAATACACGTGTCGGGCTCCGCTAGGGACATGCGCAACTCTGCACAACCGATGCAAATGTGATGATGTGATGCTAATGTAATGATGCATGCAATGGATGATGCTAAGATTCGCTGGGGATATGCGCAACACTACACGATGCCAGTGTGAATGTGATGATGCAATGTCAGTGTAATGGTGCATGCAATGGATGATGCTAAGATCCGCTGGGGATATGCGCAACTCTACACGATGCTAGTGTGAATGTGATGATGCATTGTTAGTTTAATGGTGTATGCAATGGATGATGTGTGCGACAGATGATACATACTGTGACCATGCCCACCTGGGAATCTGGCGCACAGTTGCACCAGAGGGTGTAGGCCATAGCCATGCCAAGATGGCGAAGGCACAAGATAGGATAAAACGAAAAGAGAAAAGGAGTTGCCACCTTGTCTTTTAAGGGAAAGATGAAGAAAACCACAAACAAACCACAAAAAAATGAATGCATGTGATGCAAATAAAAAGGTCAAATGTTTACAAACTAGAGGATGGGTAAGGATTCCTATTACGCACAGAGAAGGTATTAGGCACCCCCGTACGCCCGAGAAACTTGGTATTTCTAGTCTAATTCGCTTGCTAGAGGCTAAATGAATGTTTGCTAAACCTAGATTGTTCTCTAATCATGCTAATATGAATGCCAAGTCAATACTAGATGAATGTGCAAGATGGTATGCAAAAATTGCGAAGAAATCCACATGAAATATCCCAATCACGAAAAACGACATGATAAAGAAAATCACATGAAATGATGAGGTTTTCGACAAGAAATACTCGAGAAATCAAATAGGCTTCAAGAGAATCAAAAATGCAACCAACTCAGGTCATCGGAATCATAGAAAATATTGTGGAAATCAAGACAGAGAAACTGCAAAGAAGTCCATGCAAAACAGGTAAACTGTGACATGTGAAGAAATTCACATAAAATGACGATGTTTTTGGAAAGAATGCTCTAGAATACCACATCGACATTAAGAGCATAAAAAATGCAATAGACCCAAATCATTAGAATCGTGGAAAACATCATAGAAACCAGAATGAAAAAATTCCAAAGAAATCCGCGTAAAATAGGCAAACGGTGACATGTGAAGAAAATCACATAAAATGACAATGTTTTTGGAAAGAAAACTCGGGAAAAACATACAGATATCAAAAAGATCAAAAGTGGGGCCAACCTAAGTCATCGGAATCATAGAAAAAGTCATGAAAATAAAAAAGGAGAAATAATCCACAAGTGGGCCAATATGGGCCTTTTAATCAGTTAATGTATGTCCTTAGGTAAGAAAATCCAAATAAAAAAAATCCAAAAATATAGAATAAAAGGGATCAAATCAAATGTCAGACAAAGGATTCTGAAAACAAGATGAGGAAAATCCACGAAAGAAGCACATGGGATGCAGGCTCTCTAAAAAAGGATGGGACAATATGCAAATGTGACGGAAACTATGCAAAATACATGAATATGTACCTAAATGTGTAAAAGGTGTTGAGGAATGACTTAAGCAAAGGTTATACATGACTTAATGCAAGAACTAACATGGATATGCATGAATGGAGGCATAGGGGCAATTTGGTCATTTAAATGGCTAGAATTTGTATGGGAATGATGCATGGTCTGAGATATGCTAAAATGTATGAGAAATGTTAAGAAAGTGTTATTGACAAGAAAACATGCAAAGGACAGGGTTTTAAAAAACAATAAAATGATGTAAACACAATAAAAGACAAGTACAAGGACCAAAATATAAAATTCACAAAAAGGGTGAAAATCTAGATTAAAGTTGTGACCATGCCAACCCGGGGGTCTCGACGCACGTCAGAGGGAGGGAGATCACAGCCATGCCTAGATGGCGAAGACGCAAGATAGGATAAAGGAAAAAGAAAAGGAGTTGCCACCTAGTCTTTTAAGGGAAAGACGAGGAAAACCACAAAACGTTGAACGTATGGGATGCAGATGGGAAGGCTGGATGTCTGCTAACCAGAGGATGGGTAAGGATTCCTATTACGCACGAGGAAGGTATTAGGCACCCTCGTACGCTCGAGAAACTCGGTCTTTCTAGCCTAAATCGCTTGCTAAGGCTG
>JAMKQA010057335.1:0-10585 GCA_024699735.1 Posidonia australis
ATCATAGAAGATCGATTTTATCGGGCGTGCGAGGGTGCCTAACACCTTCCTCGTACGTAACAGGGATCCTTACCCACATCTTTCTGGTTTTCGCAGACCTTTCTTTTTATGTTTATGGTTTTCCTTGTCTTCCATAATAGCCTAGGTGGCGACTCCTGCATTTTGCATTTGTTTTATTTTTCGACGTGATTTTGCCGACCGATTTCACATTCTTTTGCGGAATCTCCTCGCCGGCATGGATACAGTCGGTCCTAGGATACGAGGAACCAACGACTTGGATCTCCTCTAGACTTAAAGGAGACACGAGGAAAGGATAGATGGTTGGTCCAAGGATACATGGAACCAACGACTCAGATCTCCTCCGGATCAGAGGAGTCTCGAAGAAGGATGGGTGGTTGGTCCATGGATATAAGGAACCTACGACTCGGATCTCCTCTGGACATAATGGTGACACGAGGATAGGATAGATGGTTGGTCCTAGGATACAAGGAACCAATGACTCAGATCTCCAACGGAGTTGAAGGTGACACGAGCAAGGGGATAAATGGTTAGTCCTAGGATACAAGGTACTGGCAACTCGGATCTCCTCTGGACTTAAAGGAGAAACGTGGAAAGGATAGATGGTTGGTCCTCGAATAAAAGGAACTAACGACTCATATCTCCTCTGGACTTAAAGGAGACACGAGGAAAGGATAGGTGGTCGGTTAAAGGATACATGGAACCAATGACTCAGATCTCCTTTAGACTAAACGGAGACACGGGGAAAGGATAGATGGTCGGTCCATGGATACAAGGAACCAATGTCTTGAATCTCCTCTGGACATAAAGGAGACAGGAGGAAAGAATAGATGGTTGGACCAAAGATACAAGGAACCAGCGACTCGGATCTCCTCCGGATTTAAAGTAGTCACGAGGAAAGGTTAGATGGTTGGTCCTAAGATACAAGGAACCAACGACTCGGATCCCCTCCAGACATAAAGGAGACACAAGGAAAGGATAGATTTTTGGTCCTAGGATACAAGTAACCAATGGCTCGGATATCCACCAGACTCAAAGGAGACACGAGGAAAGGATAGATGGTCCGTCCTAGGATACAAGGAACCAACGACTAGGATCACCACCGGACATAACGGAGACACGAGGAAAGGATAGATTGTTGGTCCTAGGATACAGGGAACCAACGACTCGGCTCTCCTCCGGACTTAAAGGAGACACGAGGAAAGGATAGATGGTTGGTCCTAGGAAACAAGGAACCAACGACTTAGATCTCCTCCGAATCATAGGAGTCTCGAGGAAGGATATGTGGTTGGTCCTAGGATACAAAGAACCAACGACTCGGATCTCCTCTGGACTTAAAGATAACACGAGGAAAGGATAGATGGTTCGTCCTAGGATACAAGGAACCAACGACTCTGATCTCTTCCGGACTAATGGGAGACACATGGAAAGGATAGATGGTCGGTTCTAAGATAAATGGAACCAACAACTCGGATATCCTCTGGACATAAAGGAGACACGAGGAAACGATAGATAGCTCGTCCTAGGATACAAGGAACCAATGACTCGAATCTCCTCTGGACTTAAAGGAGACACGAGGAAACAATAGAAGGTTGGACCAAGGATACGTGGAACCAACGACTCGGATCTCACCCGGACTAAAAGGAGACACGAGGAAAGGATAGATGGTTGGTCATTGGATACAAGGAACCAACGACTCGGATCTCCTCTGGACATACTGGAGACATAAGGAAAGGATAGATGGTTTGTCCTAAGATACAAGGAACCAACGACGCGGATCTCCTCCAGAATTAATGGAGACATGAGGAAAGGATAGATGGTCGGTCCTTAGATACTAGGAACCAACGACTCGTATCTCCTCCAGACTTAAAGGAGACACGAGGAAAGGATAGATGGTTGGTCCTAGGATACAAGGAACCAACGACTCGAATCTCCCTAGAATAAAAGGAGACACGAGGAAGGATAGATGATCCGACCTAGGATACAAGGAACCAACAACTCGGATCTCCTCCGGATCAAAAGAGACACAAGGAAAGGATAGACAGTTGGTCCTAAGATACAAGGAACCAACGACTCGAATCTCCACCAGACTGAAAGGAGACAAGAGGAAAGGATAAATGGTTGGTCCAAGGACAAAAGGAACCAACGACACAGATCTCTTCGGAATCAAAGGAGACACGAGAAAGGATAAATGGTTGGTCCTAGGATACAAGGAACCAACGACTAAGATCTCCGCCGGACATAAAGGAGACACGAGGAAAGGATAGATGGTTGGTCCTAGGATACAAGGAACCAACGACTCAGATCTCCTCCAGACTTAAAGGAGACACGAGGAAAGGATAGATGGTCGGTCCTAGGATACAAGGAACCAAAGACTCAGAAATCCTCCGGACTTAAAGGTGACACGAGGAAAGGGATAACTGGTTGGTCAAAGGATACATGGAACCAACGACTCGGATCTCCTTTGGATTTAAAGGAGTCACAACGAAAGGTTAGATGGTTGGTCCTAGGATACAAGGAACCAATGACTCGGATCTCCTCCGGACTTAAAGGAGACACGAGGAAAGGATAGATTGTTGGTCCTAGGATACAAGGAACAACCAACTTGGATCTCCTCCAGACTCGAAGGAGACACGAGGAAAGGATAGATGGTCTGTCCTAGGATACAAGGAACCAACGACTCGGTTCTCCTCCAGACATAACAGAGAAACGAAGAATGGATAGGTGGTTGGTCCTACGATACAAGGAACCAACGACTCGGATCTCCTCCGGACTGAAAGGAGACACAAGAATGGGGTAGATGGTTGGTCCTAGGATACAAGGAACCAATGACTCAGATCTCCTCGGAATCATAGGAGTCTCGAGGAAGGATAGATGGTTGGTCCTAGGATACAAAGAACCAACGACTCGGATCTCTTCCGGACTTAAAGGTGACACGAGGAAAGGACAGATTGTTGGTCCTTGGATACAAGGAACCAACGACTTTGATCTCCTCCGGACTGAAGGGAGACACAAGGAAAGGATTGATGGTCGGTCCTAAGATATATGGAACCAACGACTAGGATCTCCTCCAGACTTAAAGGAGACATGAGGAAATGATAGATGGTTGGTCCTAGGATACAAGTAACCAACGACTCGGATCTCCTCCGGACTTAAAGGAGACACGAGGAAACAATAGATGGTTGGTCCAAGGTTACATGGAACCAACTACTCGGATTTCCTCCGGACTTGAAGGAGACACGAGGATAGGATTGATGGTTGTCCTAGGATACAAGGAAACAACAACTCGGTTCACCTCTGGACATAATGGAGACTTAAGGAAAGGATAGATGGTTGGTCCTAAGATACAAGAAACCTACGACGTGGATCTCCTCCAGACTTAATGGAGACACGCGGAAAGGATAGATGTTTGGTGCTTGGATATAAGGAACGAACGACTCGGATCTCCTCCGGATCATAGGAGTCTCGAGGAAGGATGGATGGTTGGTCCTACAATACAAGGAACAAACGACTCGGATCTCCCTTGGATCAGAGGAGTCTCAAGGAAGGATGGAAGGTTGGTACTTGTATATAAGAAACCAACGTCTCGGATCTCCACTGGATCGTAGGAGTCACGAGGTAGGATGGATGGTTGGTCCTAGGATACATGGAATCAACGACTCGGTTCTCTACTGGACATAAAGGTGACACGAGGAAAGGATAGATGGTTGGTCCTAGAATACAAGGAACCAACGACACAGATCTCCTCCAGACTAAAAGGAGACACGAGGAAAGGATTGATGGTCGGTCCTAGATTACATGGTACCAATGACTCGGATCTCCTCTGGACTTAAAGGAGACACGAGGAAAGGATAGATGGTCCTTCCTTGGATACAAGGAACCAACGACGCGGATCTCCTCTGGACATAAAGGAGACACGAGGAAAGGATAGATGGTTTGTCCTAGGATACAAGGAACTAACGACTCGGCTCTCCTCTGGACTTAAAGGAGACACGAGGAAAGGATAGATGGTTGGTCTAAGGATACAAGGTACCAACGACTCAAATCTCCTTTGGATCATAGGAGTCTCGAGGTAGAATAGATGGTTGGTCCTAAGATACAAAGAACCAAGGACTTGAATCTCCTCCGTACTTAATGGTGACACATGGAAAGGATAGATGGTTGGACCTGGGGTACCAGGAATCAACGACACAGATCTCCTCCAGACTAAAAGGAGACATGGGGAAAGGATAGATGGTCTGTCCAAGGATACATGGACCCAACGACTCGGATCTCCTCTGGATTTAAAGGAGACACGAGGAAAGGACAGATGGTCGGTCCTAGGATAAAAGGAACCAACGACTCAGATCTCCTCTAGACATAAAGGAGACACGAGGAAAGGATAGATGGTTGGTCCTAGGATACAAGGAACCAACGACTCAGATATCCTCCGGACATAAATGTGACACGGGGAAAGGGATAACTGGTTGGTCCTAGGATACAAGGAACCACCGACTCGGATCTCCTCTGGACTAAAAGGAGACACGAAAATTGCGAAAGATGGTTGGTCCAAGGATACAAGGAACCAACGACTTGGATCTCGTTCGGACTTAAAGGAGACATGAGGAAAGGATAGATGGTTGGTCCTAGGATACATGGAACCAACGATTCAGATCTGCTCCGGACTTAAAGGAGACATGAGGAAAGGGATAAATGGTTAGTCCTAGGATACAAGGACCCGACAACTCGGATCTCCTCTGGACTTAAAGGAGAAACGAGGAAGGGATAGATGGTTGGTCCACGGATACAAGGAACCAACGACTCAGATCTTCTCAGGACTTAATGGAGACACGAGGAAAAGATTGCTGGTCAGTCCAAGGATACATGGAACCAATAACTCAAATCTCCTCCAGACTTAAAGGAGACACGAGGAAAGGATAGATGGTAGGTCCATGGATACAAGCAACCAACGTCTCGAATCTCCACCGGACTTAAAGGAGACACGAGGAATGAATAGAAGGTTGGACCAAGGATACAAGGAAGCAACGACTCGGATCTCCTCTGGATTTAAAGGAGTCACGAGGAAAGGTTAGATGGTTGGTCCTAGGATACAAGGAACCAACGACTCGGATCTCCTCCAGACTTAAAGGAGAAACGAGGAAAGGATAGATTGTTGGTCCTAGGATATAAGGAACCAACGACTCGGATCTCCTCCACACTAAAAGGAGACACGAGGAAAGGATAGATGGTCGGTCCTAGGATACAAGGAACCAACGACTCGGATCACTTCCGGACTTAAAGGAGACACGATGAATGGATAGATGGTTGGTCGTAGGATACATGGAACCAACGACTCGGATCTCCTCCGGACTTAAAGGAGACACGAGGAAAGGTTAGATAGTTGGTCCTAGGATACAAGGATCCAACGATTCGGATCTCCTCTGGACTTAATGGAGACATGAGGAAAGGGATAAAGGGTTAGTCCTAGGATACTAGGACCCGACAACTCGGATCTCCTCTGGACTTAAAGGAGAAACGAAGAAGGGATAGGTGGTTGGTCCACGAATACAAGGAACCAACGACTCAGATCTCGTCCAAACTTAAAGGAGACACGAGGAAAAGATTGATGGTCGGTCCAAGGATACATGGAACCAATGACTCAAATCTCCTCCGGACTTAAAGAAGACACGAGGAAAGGATAGATGGTAGGTCCATGGATACAAGGAACCAACGTCTCGGATCTCCACCGGACTTAAAGGAGACACGAGGAATGAATAGATGGTTGGACCAAGGATACAAGGAAGCAACGACTCGGATCTCCTCTGGATTTGAAGGAGTCACGAGGAAAGGTTAGATGGTTGGTCCTAGGATACAAGGAACCAACGACTTAGATCTCCTCCGGACTTAAAGGAGACACGAGGAAAGGATAGATTGTTGGTCCTAGGATACATGGAACCAATGACTCGGATCTCCTCCAAACTTAAAGGAGACACGAGGAAAGGATAGATGGTCGGTCCTAGGATACAAGGAACCAACGACTCGGATCACTTTCGAACTTAAAGGAGACACGATGAATGGATAGATGGTTGGTCGTAGGATACATGGAACCAACGACTCGGATCTTCTCCGGACTTAAAGGAGACACGAGGAAAGGTTAGATAGTAGGTCCTAGGATACATGGATCCAACGACTCGGATCTCCTCCGAACTAAAAGGAGACACGGGGATATGATAGATGGTCGGTCCTAGGATACTTGAAACCAACGACTCGGATGTCCTCCGGACTTAATGGAGACTTGAGGAAGGATAGATGGTCAGTCATAGGATACAAGGAACCAACGACTCGAATCTCTGCCAGACATAAAGGAGACACGAGGAAAGATTAGATGGTTGGAACAAGGATACATGGAACCAACGACTCGGATCTCAATCGGACTTAATAGAGACACGAGGAAAGGTTAGATTTTTGGTCCAAAGAAACAATGAACCAACGACTCGGATCTCCTCCGAACATAAAGGTGACATGAGTAAAGGATAAATGGTTCGTCCTAGGAAACAAGGAACCAACGACTCGGATCTCCTCCAAACATAATGGAGTCACGACGAAAGGATAGATGGTTGGTCCTAGGAAACAAGGAACCAACGACTAGGATCTCCTCCGGACTTAAAGGAGATAGAGGGTAGGATTGATGGTTGGTCCTAGGATACAAGGAACCAACGACTTGGATCTCCTTCGGATTAGAGGAGTCTCAAGGAAGGATGGATGGTTGGTCCTAGGATACAAGGAACCAATGACTCAGATCTCCTTCGGATTAGAGGAGTCTCGACGAAAGGATAGACGGTTGGTCCTTAGATATAAGGAACCAACGACTCGGATCTCCTCCAGACTAAAAGGAGACAAAAGGAATGGGATAAATGGTTGGTCCTTCGATACAAGGAACCAACAACGCAGATCTCCACCGGACTTCAAGGAGACACGAGGGAAGGGATAAATGGTTGGTCCAAGGATACACGGAACCAACGACTCGGATCTCTTTCGGAATTAAAGGAGACACGAAGAAAGGGATAGATGGTTGGTCCTAGGATATGAGGAACCAACGACTCAGATCTCCTCCGGACTTGTAGGACACATAAGGAAAGGATAGATGGTTGGTGCTAGGATACAAGGAACCAACGACTCATATCTCCTCCAGACTTAAACGAAACGCGAGGAAAGGATAGATGGTTGGTCCTAGGATATAAGGAACCAATGACTCGGATCTCCACCGGACTTAAGGGAGACACGAGGAAAGGATAGTTGGTCGGTACTATGATACAAGGAACCAATGACTCAAATCTCCTCCGGATTAGAGGAGTCTCGAGGAAGGATGGATGGTTGGTCCATGGATATAAGGAACCAACGACTCGGATCTCCTCCGGATCATAGGAGTCTCGAGGAAGGATAGATGGTTGTTCCTAGGATATAAGGAACCAACGACTCAGATCTCCTCCAGACTTAAAGGAGACATGAGGATATGATTGATGGTTGGTCCTAGGATTTAAGTAACCAACGACCCGAATCTCCTCCAGATCAGAGGATTCTCGAGGAATGATGGATGGTTGGTCCTAGGATATAAGGCACCAATGTCTCGGATCTCCGCCAGATCAGAGGAGTCACGATGATGGATAAATGGTGGGTCCTAGGATACAAGAAACCAACAACTCAAATCTCCACCTAATCTGAGGAGTTTCGAGGAAAGGATAGACAGTTGGTCCTAGGATACATGGAACCAACGACACAAATCTCCTCCAGACCTAACGGAGACACGAGGAAAGGGTCAAATGGTTGGTCCTAGGTTACAAGGAACCAACGACTCGGATCACCTCCAGACTTAAAGGAGACACGAGGAAAGGGATAAATGGTTGCTCCTAGGATACAACGAACCAACGACTCGGATCTCCTCTAGACATAAAGGAGACACGAAGAAAGGGATTAATGGTTGGTCGTAGGATACAAGGAACCAACGACTCGGATCACTTCCAGACATAGCAGAGACACGAGGAAAGGGATTGATGGTCGGTCCAAGGATACATGGAACCAATGACTCGGATCTTCTCCGGACTTAAAGGAGACACGAGGAAAGGTTTGATGGTCGGTCATAGGACACATGGAACCAAAGACACGAATCTCCTCCGGGCATAAAGGAGACACGAGGAAAGGAAAGATGGTTGGTCCTAGGATACAGGAAACCAACGACTCGAATCTCCGACGGAATTAAAGGAGACAAGAGAAACGGAGAGATGGTCGGTCCTAGTATACAAGGAACCAATGACTTCGATCTCCTCTGGACTTAAAGGAGACACGAGGAAAGGATAGATGGTTGGTTCTGGGATACATGGAACCAACGACTCGGATCTCCTCTGGACTTAAAGGAGACACGAGGAAAGGATAGATGGTTGGTCCTAGGATACAATAAACCAACGACTCGGATCTCCTCCGGTCATAATGGAGACACGAGGAATTGATAGATGGTCGGTCGTAGGATACAAGGAACCAACGACTTGGATCTCCTCCTGACATAAAGGAGACACAAGGAAAGGATAGAAGCTCCGTCCTAGGTTACAAGGAACCAACGACTCGGATCTCCTCCGGACATAAAGGAGACACGAGGAAAGGATAGATGGCTGGTCCTTGGATACAAGGAACCAACGACTCGGATCTCATCC
Source organism: Posidonia australis (assembly GCA_024699735.1). NCBI lineage: Eukaryota > Viridiplantae > Streptophyta > Magnoliopsida > Alismatales > Posidoniaceae > Posidonia > Posidonia australis. The sequence continues at coordinate 8,703 of JAMKQA010057335.1, forward strand.
GGTGTTAATGGAGACACGAGGAAAGGATAGATGGTTGGTCCTAGGAAACAAGGAACCAACGACTCGGATCTCCTCTAGACTTAAAGGAGACACGAGGAAAGCATAGATGGTTGGTCTTAGGATACAGGGAACCAACGACACGGATCTCCTCCAGACTTAATGGAGAAACAAGGAATGGATAGATGGTCGGTCCTAGGAAACATGGAACAAACGAGTAGGATCTCCTCCGGACTTAGAGGAGACACGAGGAAACGATTGATGGTCGGTCCTAGGATAGAAAGGACCAACGACTCAGCTCTCCTACAGACTTGAAGGAGACACGAGGAAAGGATAGAAGGTTGGTCCTTGGATACAAGGAACCAACGACTCGGATCATATCCGGACTTAAAGTAGACACGAGGAAAGGATAGATTGTTGGTACTAGGATACATGGAACCAACAACTCAAATCTCCTCTAGACTAAAAGGAGACACGAGGAAAGGATAGAAGATCGGTCCTAGGATAGATGGAACCTACGACTCGGATCTCCTCCGGACTTAAAGGAGACACGTGGAAAGGATAGATGGTTGGTCTTAGGATACATGGAACCAACGACTCAAATGTCCTCCAGACATAAAGGAGACACAAGGAAAGGATAGATGGTTGGTCCTAAGATAAATGGAACCAACGACACAGATCTCCTCCAGACTTAGAGGAGACACGAGGAAAAGATAGATGGTTGGTCGTAGGATAAATGGAACCAACGACACAGATCTCCTCCAGACTTAGAGGAGACACGAGGAAAGGATAGATGGTTGGTCCTAGGATAAATGGAACCAACGACTCGTATCTCCTACGGACATAAAGGAGACACGAGGAAAGGATAGATGGTTGGTCCTAGGATAAATGGAACCAGCAACTCGGATCTCCTCCAGACATAAAGGAGACACGAGGAAAGGATAGATGGTCGGTCCTAGGATACATGGAACCAACGACTCGGATCTCCTCCAGACATTAAGGAGACACGAGGAAAGGATAGTTGGTCGGTCCTAGGATACATGGAACCATCGACTCTGATCTCCTCCGTAATTAAAGGAGATACGAGGAATGGATTGATGGTTGGTCCTAGGATACAAGGAACCAATGACCCGGATCTCCTATGGACTTAATGGAAAGACGAGGAAAGATTAGATGGTTGGTCCTAGGATACATGGAACCAACGACTCGGATCTCCTCCAGACTTAAAGGAGACACGAGGAAAGGATTGATGGTTGGTCCTAGGATACAAGGAACAAACGACTCGGATCTCCTTTGGACTTAAAGGAGACACGAGGAAAGGATTGTTGGTTGGTCCTAGAATACAAGGAACCAACGACACTGATCTCCTCCGGACTTAAAGGAGACACGAGGAAAGGATAGATGGTTGGTCCTTGGATACAATGAACCAATGACTTGGATCTCCTCCGGGCTTAAATGAGACGCGAGGAAAGGATAGATGGTTGGTCCTAGGATACAAGGAACCGACGACTCGAATCTCCTCCGTAGTTAAAGGAGACATGAGGAAAGGATAGATGGTAGGTCCTACGATACAAGGATCCAACGACTCGGATCTCCTCCGGATTTAAAGGAGACACGAGGAAAGGATAGATGGTCGGTCGTATGATACAAGTAACCAAAGAATAGTATCTCCTCCGGACTTAAAGGCGACATGAGGAAAGGATAGATGGTCGGTCCTAGGATACGAGGAACCAACGACTCAGATCTCCTCTGGACTTAAAGGAGACACGAGGAACGGATAGATGGTCAATCATAGGATACATGGAACCAACGACTCAGATCTCCCCCGATCTTAAAGGACACACGTGGAAAGGTTAGATAGTTGGTCCAAGGATACATTGGACCAA
>JAMKQA010057338.1:0-12392 GCA_024699735.1 Posidonia australis
ATAGGGGCAATTTGGTCATTTTCCCTGGCTAGTGCTTGCATGGGAGTGATGCATGGACTAAGTTATGTCAAAATGAATGTTAAATGTCTAGACAATGTTGAAATTAATTTGTGAGGCTTGGTTAATTTCCTGTAATTTAGTTTTAAACTATGTTGAAATTATTTAAACTAATGTGATTGTGTTGGTAGCGATGCGGCTCGTTACACTTTTTAAATTGGGATTCCATATATAAGACAACATTATCCTATGTCTCATATATATAAGATAAAATCATCCTATATATAAAATTAAAATACATGCATGCATTGTGCATTAATTTCATTTAAGAGCAATGCTATTTATTCATGTCCTTTTTGTCCTATCATTCCGCTTCTTAACATTATTTCATATACGGTATTATTAAATTTTTGAGTTTTCATAACCTATATTTATTATTGCTGTAGTAAGAGAATCTCAATTATCAATAGATGAGAGTAGTATTAGCATTAAGCAAAAACGACATTTACTAATAATGTTAATCTTCATGGATTTTTAAATCACTTATAACTGAATAACTCATATTAGTTTATCAGAACTAATTTTTAAATATTTATTGTACTATTATACATCTATATTATAAATTGTACTTGATTATTATTCTAATGATGTATTCTACATATTTAATTTATAGTCTATTTATACTCTCTTAGAAAATAATAATTTTGTATTTAATGATTTTAAGTGAATGTCACACGACTTGAGTATGTATTGAAAGTATGGCATATGATAGAACTTGTAACACTCAAAAGATATCATTTCATTAATCTCGTTCTATTGGAATTTATTGCAATTAATCATATTGATATATCAATTATAAGTAAAACTTTTAAATATAAAATAATAAACTTTTAACATTTCATAAAAAAAAACACATATTTTTTCAATAACTATCATTCTTTCTTTTTATATTCATAATTTTTATTTTACTTTTAATCATACAATACACACGTACCTAATCTACTATTTTTATAATAACCACGTGATTAACATTTGAAACGTTGACGGCCTTATAAGCAGTGTCTTCTAAAATCTTGGACGTTGGCCATATGAAAGCAAACAAGCGTGTAGCTTTCATTTGATATGACTGTTTTTTTTCACTCTGAATGTTCCCTGGTTTTCATTCGGCCTTAACGTGTCGTGTAACATTTCGCGTTATTATAACATTTGGTGTTATTATTTAAGTTTAGATCTTTGACATATTTCCCGTCCTGATCATGTTCTCGTAGTTTTAAATTAATAAGATAACGTAGAAAAGTAGAATAACGGCAAATGCATATAGAAAGAGACGAAACATGTAATAAATTTGTGGCTCTAAACGCGTGAAGACGCCACCAAGAAACAATGAGCTGGTGAGGAGTAATGGTACTCAACTTCTATCCATGATTCCAACCTACTCAACTTCCATCTATTATTCCATCAACATGGTAAAGTACATGGATGCATAAAAGACAATGTCTCATTGTCACAGTGGCTGAGAGAACTTTAAACTCGTCACAGATTTCAAGTTCGAATCCTGAAAAATGTATAAAAATTCACCTAAATCGTTAAAAAAAAAAAAAGAAGTACATGGACGCATAAAGCCACGCACGGTTCGAGAATTGTTTTGGGGTTAAAAGTGAAAAAAAAAATTACGAAAAACTTACTAACCTTTTTTTTTTTTTTGACAATGACAAATAATTGATAACTTTTCCACGGTCAAGAATCTTTTTGTAGTTTCATGTTAATTTAAAAAGTAATTAAGAAAAAAGAGAGACAATAACATGAATATCTTTAATTACTTAAACATTTTTCTAGTCTTTTGGAAGGTAAAGTTTTTTTTAATCAAATGTTTATAGTCAAGTCTATCTAGTATCTCTCTCTCAATAGAAAGTATAGTTAGTTCATTTAACTCATGTTGAATCTTGGTAGACAATAACTATGTTTTTATTATTTTCCATTTAGAAAAATTTCTTTCAGTTGATGCAACTATTATCAGTATTGTCAACAATATCCTATAAGCAATGCTTGTATTAAGAAAAGAGTCTAACTTTTTAGCATAATCTAAAATCATAATTTGGGTATTAATTCTTGAACGTAAAATTTCTCTTAAAACTCTCGACTTTGAAAATAAATCATACCCATCAATATGAGAATGTTCCCCAACTTTTAAAAAGTTTTAAAGATTTATGCAATACTTTTACAAAGTACTTTCATTTAAAGATTTTAATTTTTCTAAATCAAATAAGAAACCAAAAATATTTTCATACTCTACAAATTACTCAAACCTTGTTTTGATAGAAGAAAAAATAGCTGGATCTACTATATATGTGAAAAACTCAATATGCTCTGCTTGAAGTTTGATCTCGTCATCGTTGTCCTCATCAAACATTTTCTTTCTATAGATTAAGCATGTCTCAAGAAACATGGGTTCAATTTCCAATTTTTGTGCAATTTCTTTTATCGTCTTTAAGACAAACTCAAATCTATTTTCTCCATACTTTTTAAAGTAAGAAATGAGACCTTTTAATTGATCAATAGTAATATCACGATGCATGTCTTTAGATTATAGTTTCTTATTAACTACATTAATAGCAAACAATATGTCATACTTGTTTGCGTGGACAGATTTTGTGGGATGTCTTGTAGAGTTATCACCGTGTCCACTCATGTTGATAACCCTTTGTGATCACCATTCGTCCTTTGATTTTATGGACTGTCAAGACGTCTTGCGGGAGGTGAGTTGTGGTTGATGTGAATTCTCGATTCACTGAGTCAGCGACAGGATGCTGCCTAGCGGTTTCCTCGTACTTTATAATCTTCCTTCTTTTCAAAATAAATAGAAAACAGATACAGATTAGACCAAGTATAGTAAATAGAGTCAGAAAAGTAACAAATAACATGAATAACTAAATCTAATATTAATTAGGGGGTTGTCCTTACATGCATATGCCATGGGTTATTCTATGTCATGCAATGGATTTATGTAAAAAAAATACAATAATTGGAAAAGATATTCCCTTCATCCTCGAATGCTATGAAGTCGATGAGGAAATGGAGGCCTGATGGAGCTCTTGAGTGCACTTTGGCTTCGGATGGAGATTAGGATATTTGGGATCCAGGTTTCCATGGGGAACTTAGACAGAATGGAGGAGGGACTGTGGCTCTCTCTTTCTTTCAAGATCTCTCTCTAAGGTTTGAACTAGCTCCTTAGGATTTGAAAATACGTCTTTTAGGATTTTAAAAGTGTCCAAGAGTCTATTTATAGAGTTTGGAGGCTCTAGATTTCGTCAATGACGAGTAGAAGATCAATGACCAGGATCAAATTCTCAAATATAGCAAAACATCCTTCATTAGAACTCGTCAGTTATGGTACAGGCAATAGAATTTAGTCGCCTGTCACACTAGCGTCGAGAAACTAAAAAGGCAAAATTTTGAAAATTAAGATCCAAAAATATCTTCATGCAAATCTATCATCAAGTAACAATCAAATCAATGATTTCAAATTGTCTCCATAATAGAAAGATTTTAAAATAATTCCGAATTCAATTTAGAATTAAAAGGTTAAGCAAATCAAATTCAAATATTTTAAATATCCAATAATTATGAGAAAAATCTATTTAAATCAAGGATATATTTGATTTAAGATATATTGGCAATCATTTAAATATTTTGGATATTATCTTTATTTTTTTAACATTATCTTGAATTAAATATAAGCTATAACATTAAAATGTGATAACTTATCATAAAAGCTCATTTTTGGTAAAAATAAAGATAAGTAATCTCAATTATCAAGTCTTCTAAATTTCAATAATTTTCTGAATTCAATTGGCATTTATAATGATTTTATATGATATGCATACATATTTAAATGTTGGAAAATTATAAAAATTATAATAGTTATGGAAAAATCACGATAATATTTATAACTATCCCATATATCATATTAAGGCCGGGATGACAAATTATATAAGAGAGATATGCCAACCTTCCAGTCGTCTCTTAACACGACACCTTGTCAGCTCGTCGCCTCTTCAGGTGGCGACGAGTGATGTTGCCTGCTCCATTGACAACAACATAGTCTTTTACAATTTATCCCCTGTCTTTTATCTTATTCCACGGAGATGCTTTAAAAGTTCGAAAATACTTCAGAAATTCCATAAAATCTTAAAAACTTCTTCTTTAAGATCGACTACTCAAATCTGCTACTGATTTGAATAAGGCAGGTGTATCAGCTCTACCACAACTAATGACTCATAACGAAAACATTCAAAGGGCTCAAACCTTCCACTAGTTCCAGTGTGTTAGCTCTGCCACAGTTAATGACCTTGAAACAAGTAAAATAATTTTTTTTTTAAAGAAATCATGAAAAATAGGTTATACGTCCTTAACCATGTGATCTAGGACACCTTAAAGGTTCCTATCCTCTATGAACTCTGGGAAATGCAAAAATGGGATATTTACAATACTAAATATTTAAAGACAATAAAAATTCAAAATCTTCAATCTCATATTTTGTTAAGCAATTTGCTTTAATTTTTTGTTTTACCATCTTCACCAACGTTATCTAATCCAAGTAATGCATCTCTTATGTTTGGAACTTGAAACTTTATAGCCTTCATACTCTCAATGAGACTTTCCCAATGAGCATTTGATAATTGTTTTATAGTCAAGTAAGATCTATTGTCTTGTAAGATCTTCCAACATTTTGTAGAAGAAGAAAACAAGGAATATATACATTGTACCACACCAAAAAAAGATAGAGTTCTAGGACATGAATTAACCATATCACATAACACAAAATTATGATCATGACAATAACATGGTGTATAAAATACTCTAAGATTTATATTTAGAAGTCTTTTTTGTGCACCTTAGTTTTTACCTTTCATATTAAATCCATTATCATATCCTTGACTTCTTATGTCATTTATATCAAGGTTATGTTTTTCCAATTTACTTATAAGCTTATCAAAAAGACCTTTTCTAGATGTGCCGTTTACTTTTAGAAATTCCAAAATGTATTCCTCAATTTTAATTAGACTCGTGGAAGTATTCACACATCTTAAAATGATAGTCATTTGTTCTTGATAGCTTGCATAGGGAGTACAATAAAAAAAGATAGGAAAAAACTTTGATTCTTTTATTTTTTAAATTATTACGTACACTTTTTAGCTTTTGAAGCAAACATTCCTATCAACTCATTTTGAATAGAATGACTCAAATAATGATTATGAAACTGACCATTTTGTATTGGCTTAACATGTTTGTGCATCACAGGTTCAAATTCTGCATTCATCTCAATTATGCTAAAAAAAGTTTCCATTGTTGGATTCATAGATCTTCTCTTTTCTCCCTCTAAATGTAAGATTACATTTAACAAGATGTTTTACCATAACAATGATCCTCAAGAATAATTTTTTCCAGTGCTCCTTTTCTCTTTTGATATTCTCTTGAATGTTTTTTTCAATTGTCTCATTATTTTTAATCTATTTTCTAATTCATCCCATCTACTCATATTACTTATATGTTCATGACTTAATTATTTCATGACTTTTAAGCTTAGTGCCAAGATTTCTCTAATCATTTGTTCCTTAATTAACTAGTTGGCTAATACTAGTGTACTTTGTTAGCTATTTTGGAGTACACTAGTCATTTTGGATCGTATGTTTCTCATTTGCTAGTTTTTTAGTGTAAAATTGAGTAGAAAAGTGTCTAGTGATTTTATTAATTAGAAAAATCAAATTATTTTCTCTAATGGGCCCTCTTTCCACCATTATATCCCTAAATTTTACATCAATATTTTTTCAATTTCCTGAGACATACATATCAATTTGAACATAGTTTGGTATCTTTTTATTTATTTATTTATTTTTGATTCTTCTTTATTTTACTCATCAACAACATGAGTCTTACCTTGTTTATTCTCATTAATGATTGAAGTATTTTTTGCTATTATTTAACCATCATCACCTAAAATATCTTTCATTAGAGAAACTAATGTTTTTTCAATTATTACTTCTTCTCTTGAACTAGACAATGAATATTGTTTATTAAAAATGAACTTATCAAGAGCTCCTTTTTGAGAATGAGTTAATTGTTAAATTTTTCCTTTTTTTTCAACTTTTCATATCCACTTGGGTATTTTGTATTAGAAATGATTTAGAAATAAACACAATAAATATACAATCAAATCTTATGAAGTAGAAATATATAAATAAACAATGTAGTATTGAAAGATATGACCTTAGGTCATAGAAAATCAGCACACGGTTAAGGAATTTGTCAACCATAGAGGAGGCTAAGAAGAGAGAGTTATTGTATCTTGAAAGAGAAGCAAGAAGAGGATAAGAAAGTTCTCTTGTGGGAAAGAAAAAAAAAACGATGATAACAGATGAGAGGATACGTGACAATAAAGGGGAGAGTGAAAGAGAAATAACATCTTTTTTAAGGTAAGTTAAATTTGAAAATGTCGTTTGTTTTGTTTTAGGGAAAATAAAGAGAAACAAATGAGATATTTTGGTTGTTGTTTTGAATTATATAATTTAATTGAAGAAATTTTAAAATAAAAGTTATTATTGTTTTAATTAAAATAATTAATAAAAAAATAATTATTTAAAGACCTCTCAAATTTAAGGGCCCAAAGCAAATGCTTTACACAGGGAAGGCAAAGCCGTGCCTGCATAAAACTCAGCTGGTTAGATGCAGCTTAGCTTCTATGTCGTGGCTGCTGTTACATCAGAATCGACTTTTTCTTCGAAGCGATGAATTGTGGAGCTTAAACACCAGCAATGATGACACCAAGAGTAGAATATTATTTGGAGATTGTGATGCTGAAAGCTCCACTCCTAACAATTACCAGATTTAAAGATGTCTTTTTGGCCACGCAAACTCCCTCAGTAAAATAACCCTCATCGGCGACACCACTCCCGCCTCCGCAAGCTCTTTCAGCTTGCCACTGGTTTCGACTGGAGTGTCTTTAAGACACGTCTTTTGGAAGACGACGAACCTCCAGTTGCGTCGCTTAGAAGGGATCACCGATGTAAAACCTAGATCCCCTTTACAGGTAAGTATTTCTAAGAAGAAACTCACTTCTCCTTGCTCATCCTCGGGGTTCTGGGTTGCCCCCCAAGCAGATCCTTCCAACTATTAGGTTTCCCATAGTATCAAAAATGACAAAAGATTTACTAATGATTTCGACGTCAACTGTGGCGTCGGAATCTGCATTTTCTGCAGGACAAAGAATATTAAATGATAAAAGATATATATTATCAGAGAAATTTGTAGAACTCTCCGTCTGCTTAAAAGATTGGTACGATGCGGTTGACCATCCTCAGGGATTGAGTTTGAATTCTGAATCAGAAGAAGACGATGATGCGACATCAACTTCAACAGGCAGAACAGACTCCATAATTAAATAAATATTGATATAAAATTGTAAAAATAAAAAATGTAAAAAAAATGTTGTAAATATCTTTTATATTTTCTAATGTAAAACAATGATGTATTTAAAATATTTTTTATTAATAAAAAAAATAATTTTAAAAATAAAATTTACACTAATGGAGGCCCGACCCGACCCGATCCGACCCAACCTGTGGACCGACCCGACGCGATCCAGGCCGAGCAGCTTGGTGTTTTGTGGACAGACCCGGTTTCCAACTCTAGTTCCCACATGGCGTTGATCCGCTCTCAATTATCTCACGGCATTGTACGACCAACTAACAAAGGCAGTAGCTAAACTATACACATTGCCGGCAACTTGGCAGAGGAAAATCACACCGACTAGACTTTCGTGAATTCGTCGACTCTTCGTCGATTCTTTTTCTTTGTTTTTTACAAGTTTTGGTTTGTTTCGACCATCGCAATGGTGTCGACACGATAGCAACATTCCAGCGTGCGTTGCGTGCAGGGCACGTGCCATTCCCCAAGTATCTCCCTTCTCCAGTTCTCCTTCGCTACGTAAGCCCGTACGTCCTCTGTCCCCACTCCCCAGCACCGCTCGACTTTCGAAATGACGACATCTTTCCCTCCTCTTTTGCTTCTTATTAACCCCCCAGCCCTCCTACTTATCGCCATCCGCCATCCCCCATCCCCCATCCCCTCAGTTAATACCAGAAGAAGAAAAGTTAATACCAGAACCCTCCTCTCTCAGTTAATACCAGAAGAAGGAAAAGGAGAAAAAAATTCTGATTTTCTAGAAATCCATCCATATCTTTCCTCTTTGAGGCATGCAATTTCTCTCCCTACCACTTATTTTCCGCGTAATTATGTCTCTTTTTCTTTCTTAATTTTTCTTTCGTGATTCTGTAGGATATGGAGCCCTTGCTCTTGCTCTCCAGCAAATTTCGGAATTTCTCCGGTATTTTTATTGAGTTCTTCTTCTTCTTCTTTTTGCTTTTCTTTCGTTACTATTTATTTTTCCAATTTTGTTCTGAAATTGTGAAATTAATTTTGCTTCGTGCAGGAATGGTAATCAAGCAAGTGACGGATTCGATGTCAACCGTCCCGTGCGGCGGCGGCGACGCGGAGGTGGAGGTCATGGCTTTCAGAGATGAATCCGCCTCTTTCCGCCTGAAGATGGTGGCGGTAGTGGCCATTCTGGTCGCTGGAGTCTTGGGGGTGACGTTTCCGCTGATCGGGATGAAGAAGAGGTTCGTGAGGATGGACTCGCGATACTTCGCCTTCCTCCAGGCGTTCGCGGCCGGAGTCATACTTGCCACTGGATTCGTCCACATGCTCCCCGACGGGCAGTCGGCGTTGAGCGACCCTTGTCTGCCGAAATCGCCATGGTCGGACTTCCCGTTCTCGGGTTTCTTCGCGATGCTGGCGGCGCTGGCCACGCTGGTGGGGGATTTCCTTGCGACGCAGTTCTACGAGAGGAAGCATAGGGTGGAGGAGGAGGAGGTGGTGGCGGTGAGTGGTGGGAAGCCGTCGTCATCCGTTGTGGTGGTGGATAAGGATGGGATTGGGATAGTCGTCGAGGAGCCCGGCGATGGGATGCATGCTCATCATGCTGCGTCGCACCGGCACGGCCACGAGCGTAGTGACGGCGGGCACCGCGCGCGCGAAGGGCATGTGCACAGCCACACGCACGCACTCGACGAGGGTGGCGGCGGCGGCGGACCTTCGTCTCAGGTTCGCCATGTTGTCATCGCTCAGGTGAGATCGAAAACTTTTGATTGTGCCTAATAAGTACTGTAATCGAGGTTCTTTCGTTGATGAGTTTCGTTTGGTTGCGGTGATGTTAGATACTGGAGGTTGGGATTGTGTCGCATTCTGTGCTAATTGGGCTGTCCTTGGGCGTGTCACATAGTCCTTCTACTATCCGACCACTCATCGGCGCGTTGTCGTTCCATCAGTTCTTCGAGGGGCTCGCTTTGGGTGGATGCATCTCCCAGGTATATACGACATGATCTTTTGCACTGTTTCTGAGTTACAGGAATCAATGGGTAACCTACCATCAGTTTAATAGCTTCAATTGAATTATGGAATTATTCAGCTTAGTTGTGGAGTACACGTTAATAATGAGTAACACAAGCATCCCACCTAAGTTGAACAGAAGATAAGAATAATGCTGGCGATCTTCTGTGGGTTGTCTACATTAAAATAACTTCCGAATTGAGCCATGATGGACTATACAAACAAGCACTGTCTGCAGTTGCATCTTTCAGATATACAAAGATGTTACGTTGCACTATTTCTGGAACATAGGAATGAATAGATAGTGCACAATGCAATAGCTTGAATTGAATTATAAAGCATCATTTTGTCTAATTGCGAAGTGCATGGAACCGTTGAATATCAAAAATATCCTGGTCTAGTAGAAAGTTAAGAAGATGAATGATGGGCATTCCTCTTTGTAAGGAAGCTATTTTGGTATTCAATTTTAATAGGTGAAATTGATGGTGGTGTGTCTGGGTATGGTGCGATTATACAGGCAAAGTTCCAGAACCTGGCGGCAGCGGTGATGGCGATTTTCTTTGCGCTGACAACACCTGCCGGGATAGCAGCAGGAACAGCAGTCGCGTCGTTTTACGATGCAAATAGTCCCCGGGCATTGGTGGTGGAAGGAGTGTTAGACTGTGTGTCAGCAGGAATTCTGATCTACATGGCGCTCGTTGATCTCATTGCTGCTGACTTCCTCAGCCGGAACAAGAGCTCCAATATCTGGCTTCAAGTGTCGTCCTATGTGGGTCTATTTCTTGGAGCCGGATCCATGTCAGTATTGGCATTGTGGGCCTAGGGATTGTTTTGGGGGAGTTGTTAATTCACAAGTATTGGATGTTGGATGCTAAATCTGTGCTCCCTGACTCCCTTCACCGAGTTCAGCACACTCTATCACAGTGTACAGTTTGTTTTCGTGTTACTTATGATTTTTTCGCCTTATTTCTTGGCTGGTACTTGGAACTGGGCGGTGAAAGTGAAGGGAGCAAGAAAGTGGAGATTTCCACGGGGGTATTTTACATATGTATTGGTTATTATTATTATTTTGTATTTTTGTTTCATTTCGATAATGCCAATCAGGCCTTACCTTTCTTCTTGGGAAGCATATGCGCATGTGTCATCAGGGCATTCCAAACTTGCAAGCAAGGTGAGAAGGCCTAACATATAATCAGTATTAAAGATCAAGGCAAGTACTAAAGTATTCAACGACAATCATCCACCATAGCTAGAAATTGAACATCATGATGGATATCCCACCATCTAGACATGAAAGAAGCTTAGTAACAAGGACTGGGAAGATCAAAGATCAGTAGGAACATCACCAAGCACAAGAAAACATCTTGATAAATAGCGGATTGCAAATCAAATTGCACATGAGGGGAGAGAGAAAATCATTGCCCTTGAAAGAAAAACAAGTAGACCATCAATAACAATCAGAGAGAACACCCAACCTCATTTTATCCTTAGAAATTGCTTAATATCCTATTGATAATATAATGAAAGCTAGATACCACTATTTCCGAAATAATCACTGTATAAGAGAAGTTATCAGTTGCGGTTTGCCCACAAACATCTCATCTATGCGGGCAGACGCATGGAACACTTTCTTGTATGTGTGTGTATATATATATAAGTAAATTATTAGGTGAGATTTGTTTTTACTTTTATTATGTAAGATCATTGATCATCTATTATCAATATCATATTCCATGTTTAACTTTTATTGCTGTTTGAAATATTTTTTTTCTTTGTTTATTTTGAAACTGCTATAGTTACGTAGCAACAAATCCTGTGACTTCCTTTGTTTACTCTTGTTAGTTCTCTGAAGAATCTTTATCTACACGGCATGTATGTTTTATTAGGCAAGTGTTTTTAACTTGTGTTGTTTTCACAGAAGCATCACATAGGAATTGCGTTGAAGGCACACCTAGATACAGTAACTTTTTCCTTCCATGTTTTTTCGCTATTATTTTTTAAGTTATTTTTTCAATGGATAGTCCATAGAGATGGAGGCCCGGCCCAAGAAACTACCAGCCCGCCAGGGCTTAGACCGGGCCGGATCGGCCCACAGGTTGGTCCGAGTCAGGCCTCCTCTTACAACCCATGGATCCAGCACGGTCCATGGCCCGTCTGTGGGTCGGGCCGTTGGGTCAGTTCATTGGGCCTAAAAATGAATTTTAAAATTTATTTTTTTTTATTAATAAAATATATTTGAAATACATCATTTTTTTACATAAAAAAATACAAAAGATATTTACATCATTTTTTTTACATTTTTTATTTTTAAATTTTACATCAAGAATTATTCATTTAAGGAGTCTGTTCTGTCTGTTGAAGTTGATGTCGCATCATCGTCTTCTTCTGATTCAGACTTCAAGTTCAATCCCTGAAGACGGTCAACCGCATCGTACAAATCTTTTAAGCAGACGGAAGCTTCTACAGACTTCTCTGATAATCTACATCTTTTATCATTTATACTCTTTTTCCTACAGAAAATACAGATTCTGATACCACAGTTGACGTTGGAATCGTTAGTAAATCTTTTGCCATTTTTAATACTATAGGAAACTTAATAGCTGTAGTAGACCACCACTTTAATATATCTAAGTTATCTATTTCTAAATCACTAGAAGCAATTGGGGATTCTAAATAATTATCTAATTCATTATTTGTACTTGATTTTATATATTTTTTCTTCTTTTTATTTAATTTACTCCATAAAGAACTACCACTACTACTACTTGTTTGTGTTCCTAAAAAACTAGATGCTTGAATCACTTTATTTTAGTGATTTTTCTTCTTTTCACCATAATTTCTAACATATTCTTTAAATAAATTATATAAAGTTGTCTTTATTTTATCATTAAATGAATCTATATACTCATTTTTATTCATGTTACTAAAAATATCATCTATAAGTATCATAC
>JAMKQA010057341.1:0-16291 GCA_024699735.1 Posidonia australis
TCTCAAAACATTTGGAAATTCATTCCAAAACCACTTTTTCTTACAAAACATTCCTTTCAAAAACTTTTGGAATTCATTTTCCAAAACATTTCCATTTTTAATACTAGGGATTTCTTCCCAAAACATCCTTTCAAATTCACATTTCTGACCAGATCCATCCTAAAACACAATGCCCCATTGGGCTCAAAATTAAATCATAAACATTGGCTAGCAACTGGTTAAAACATCATCATTTCTTTTCAGGATTTAGGACCATTTCACAAGTCCAATCCTGACCAAAACACATTTCTCTTTCTTTATTCATTTCCACTTTTCTTTACTGTTGTTACCTTGATGAGGGGTAACCAGGCACACAAGCAGTAGGCAAGGACATCCTTCCCCTACCTTCCTGCACTGCCGCGATGAGATTCCCCGTGCGGGATGTCACCGCCCCAGCCAACTGGCCTCAATTTCATTTTCATAAGTGCACGGGGATACGTCTCTGTCTCACGCCCTAATCGGTGACTCGAACAACTAGGTCTACTGACCCAGGCTCAGCCTACACCGTCGGTGACCCGAACAACTAGGTACAACGACCTAGGCTCAGCCAACACCGCTACGAGCTCGGTGACCCGAACAACTAGATACAACGACCTAGGCTCAGCCTACACTGTTGGTGACCCGAACAACTAGGTATGAAAACCCAAGCTCAGCCTACACCGCTATGAGCTCGACAACCACATTATCTATGTTCCATTCAAAACCATTTTCCATTTCATTCTTTTTGTTGCGGGACTCTGTTTCCTTGCAACACTTAACCCTTCACTCGGGTCCCAACTCAAGCCATTAAAACTGCATTTAAAACCATAAATTGGGTCTTAAGCCCAAAAACCACACAAAACCATCTTTTCATTCATTTGTAGGGTCAAAACCCAAAACCACACCGAAATCCATTTGTTTAGAGTTCCACATGCCTCATGTTGTTACACAAGGCAAACATCATTCATAAGAACCCACCATACCATTACAACCACTTCACATTCATTAAAATTCACATTTTAACCTTTCAAATTCGAGGCAAAAACGGTATACTGAATTTTCAATTCGGTATTCCGAAATTCCCTGTTTCGGTATACCGAAAACTTTCGGTATGCCGAAATCCCCTGTTTCGGTCGACTGGGTGTTTTTGGTTTGCCGAAAGCAGGCATCCGGCTCTATCTACTAGGATTTAGGCATACCGAATAAATTCGGTATACTGAATTCCTTGCAGACAAGGCACACCCCTATTCCGCAACGACGGAAATCGCCCAAAGTGGGAGTCCCGATCGGACCCCCCAAACATGCACCATAAATTTTCATAAAATCATGTGATGTAGACCCTCAAGTCTACTTCAAAACCATCAAACCATTCATGATTTCATCAACCACACAAGAAGATATAAATTCGTAAAGGAAACATGCTCAAAATGAAACCTTAAAACATTTAAGGCATAACTCCTCAAAACTCACAAAATTCACACAATCTAGCATGATCCTTACACATACACATCATATAACTCATTTCCATCTTTCCTACTATTTTTCTATAATTTTTCATGCATTTCCCTTTATTTTTCATGCTTGAGGCATAATCAGTAGGAAACAGGTAAACGAGGTAGAGACAAAGCCGCGTACCTCCGATGGCGGCCTGGTGATCCTTCCCGCACTCCAGCGAGGCTTCTCCCACCGACAGACGACACCAAACACTCCTTCCTCAGCTACGCGCACGCCGTTCTTCCTTTCCCTCTTCCTCCTCGCATCACGGCCCTCCCGGACATGCTCGCCTCCACCTCTCCCTCTTATCTCCTCCTCCTCCCGTATCAAGCCAACCACCCATCGCGTCGGAGACGACGGCGAAGCACGCGATGCTGGTGCTAGTGGCACGGGTTGGTGGAGGGTTTCTGGGGAAGAAGACGAGTGTGTTTGTGGGGCTCGTGAATGAGAGAAGAGGGAAAAGAAAGAAAAGAGGAAAGAACAAGCACGCAAACCGAGGCAACTGTGCATCCTCAAACCGGACTCCACATGGATCCCAAATCACAAGCAGATGCACAGAAAGCCAACCACAATCTCACACAACCAAGAAACAACAAATTATCCATTAATAAACCATTATACAATATTGCGAATAGTCACATGGTTTATAATAAAAATGGATAATTAGGCCCAAGTGTCACATATTCGTATTTAGGTTTTTTGGTCGAATTTGGATAATATTCGAATTCGAATGCATTCGATAAATTCGGATATGGATATTAATTTTAATATTCGTTCGGATACGAATACGAATTCAGATGTAGATGAAAATTTTTGAATTCAAATTTGAATATTGATAGATTCACTTCGTATCCGCTCCGTTTACACCCTTAGGTGGAGGCCATCCACAAGTGGGTTGCTTGGGTGCAACCTCCGTTCCTCCCTAGGGTTTCTCTAACATGAAGTATATATGCATGAGGTTGGTGAATTTTGTGTCCAAGCGCTTTAATCCCTGCAAAGGCACAACTCCTAAACCTCATGTTAGAATTAATTTAGCTAAAGATAATTAGAACCTTATCGTGTAACATAAAAACTATATTGCATGTCACACTTTATTATTTGTCTCCAATAGCCTCTTTCATAGCATTATGCTCAAAATCCTCAAATATATTTTAGTTTGTTAAAATCTTACTATATTTATCATTTCTATGATTAATTCCTTAAAATCATTGTAAATTCATAATTCTAATTAAATTACACAAATTACTTCTTAATAATGTGCAACGTATATGAATTATTCAATAAAAATCCATGCATTTCAATGTCGAACATGAAGTGAGCTTCAACGAGTTGAAGGCTTATTTGGTGTCAGCTCTTGTTCTAGCTTTACCCTCTAGAAGTCGTGGCTTCACATTTTACAGTGATGCCAGTGGTGTTGGGTTGGGCTATGTTCTCATGTAGTATTGCAATGTTATGGTCTATGCGTCTTACTAGCTGAAGGATTATAAGAAGAACTACCCTACCCATGATTTGGAGATGGCTGTGGTGTTTGCATTAAAACAATGGGATACTATTTATATGGAGAACAGTTTGAGGTCTATATGGTTCACAAGAGTTTGAAGTATATATTTACTTAGAAAGGCCTCAATATGAGGTAGCACAGATGGATGGAATATCTGAAGGATTATGATTTTAGTTTGTCCAATCACCTTGGAAAAGCCAACATGGTTGCGAATGCATTAAGTCGGCGTACACATGTGATAGTGAACCTGATGATCAAGGAATGGAGCATGTTGGAGGATTTGGTACACTTCAAGCCCAAGAGGTTAGCTCGGGGAACTGTTGGCGCCTAGTTGGCCAACATGTCTGTCTGCCTTAAGCTAACAAAATTTATTATTGTTCATCAACGAAAGGACCCCTTTGTACGAGCCACTCTCGAGAAGTTGGATGCTTGGGGAGAGTCTCACTTTTCTGTTGGGGCTTATAGAGAACTTAGATATGACCATTGGTTGTACGTGCCCTAGCATGAGGAGGCCTAGCAAATGTTACTAGATGTAGCCCATTAGTCCAAGTACATTGTTCACCCTAGAAGCACCAGGATGTATTGGGACTTGAAGAGGAGTTTCTAGTGGCCTAGTGTGAAGAAGGATAATGTTGACCATGTGGTAAGGTGCACGACCTGCCAGTTGGTCAAAGCAGAGCATCAAAAACCTGGAGGAACCTTACAGTCGTTGGACATTCCCGTGTGGAAATGGGAACATGTCTCTATAGATTTCATGATTGGGTTACCACATACTAGGAGAAAGAATGACACCATATGGGTGATTGTGGACCAATTAACCAAGTATGTGCATTTTCTTGCCATCTGGGTTAAGACTTTGATGCAACAATTAGCAGAATTGTACGTGTTGGAAATTATTTGATTGCACGGTGTTCTCGTATCCATCATGTTTAATAGAGACACAAAGTTCACTTCTAGGTTCTAGAGGACTCTGCAAGAGGCCTTTGGCATGGTGCTCAATTCTAGCACAATGTTTATCATCAGTTAGATGGCCAAATCGAGAGGACCATCTAGACGCTGGAGGATATGTTGAGAGCAAGTGCTATAGACTTGTAGGGGAGCTAGTAAGAGCATTTACCCTTGGCAGAATTTGCCCACAACAATAGTTACCATTCTAGCATTAGGATGACGCCATTTGAGGCACTGTACAATAGACAATGAAGATCTCTTGTTTGCTAGAATGAAGTAGGCAAATGGCCACTCTTTGGACCAAAAATCATGCAGCTACATGCAGATCGAGTGGATTTAATCTGCAAAAGATTGTTAGCCACACAAAGTCGACAAAAGAGTTACATCGACCAAAGGTAGAGATCATTAAAATTTTTGTGAGAGACCATGTATTCCTAAATGTGTCACCGACCAAAGGTGTGGTATGGTTCAGGAAGTGTGGAAATTTGAATCCCTAATATATTGGCTCATACCAGATTACGTAAAAAGTTGGTGAAGTTGTGTATCGGTTGGACCTATCACTAGAGTTGTCAATAGGTCATGTCGTTTTCCACATCACCATGCTACGGAAGTGCTTGATTGATCCATTGCGTGTAATCCCTCTTCAACCAGAGGTACTTAGACAAGATTTCTCTTTTATGCAGGATGTTGTAGAAATCATCGACTAGAAGGAATAGATGCTGCAGAACAAGGTGATTCTGCTTGTTCTGGTGAGATGGCAACATCATGGTCCTGAGGAGGCTACTTGGGAATGTGAAGATGCAATGAAGGCCCAGTATCCATATCTTTTAGCCTACTAGTGATTTTGGAGGTGAAATCCTTTGTAAGGCGGGTAGGTAGTAACACCATAAAATTCATTATGCTTATAATTAATAGAAATTAATGAATTTTGATAATGGACGAGTGTTACTAGCACATGGTCCTTATTTTATGGGCTTTGTGCTTAATGTGCAGGCATTGGCTGTTGCCTTGGGCCAATGAATTGACTAGCCTCATGGGTTAGTACCGTGGGCTAGCCTCTCAGATTGGTACCATGGAACTCCAAGCATTAATTCAAACGTCAGCCAGGAAGTTTCTTCTGTTGCCGATGGTGGATTGGTTGCGGTCATGTGTAGTGGAGTGGTTGCACCATGTCCCATGGGGTTGGCAGCAGTCGGTGGTGGAACGGTTGGCATGGTGATGGATTAGTTGGCATGGAGTGGTTGGCCATGCATGCACAAGAGGCTATATAAGAGGGATGAGACGTCCTTAGTTAGCCACAACCGACTCTTTTCCTACAAGCCAAATCTCTTTCTCCTTCCATGCGACGCCACTTTCTCCTCTTTCTATTCCTCCGCCTCCACTCCATGTTATTCTTTCCTCCTCCTTCCCCTTCCTCTCCTTCTCCACCTCCTATGAGCCCAGACAAGAAGAGAAAGAGAAATAGAGAGAGATAGATGGTGAAGAAGAGAGAGAGAGAAAGAGAGAGAGAGAGAGGTGTTTGTCCAAGGGAATTGAGATTGGAACAACGTTCATGGATTTGTGGTGGTCTCTTGAGCACGTAGTGATGGTTGGAATCGCTTGAGAGGGGCGATGCCAGCGTCGAAGAAGACGATATTGTGCATCGTCATTAAGGTGCATGTTCCATGCCCTCGCTCCATTTTGTGTAAAATTTATATGAATGTGTTGTGTGATTCTGTGCATAATGGAATTGATATCATGATTTTTGGTTGATTATATGATTTTTAATCTCGAAAATTTAATTATGGTTGGTACTGTAACCATGTCTTTTCCTTGGCACGAAAGGCCAAATGCGTGAGGGTCAGCAAAGTCACGACAAAACAATAAAAAAGCAAATGGTAAAAATGCAGGAGTCGCCACCTAGTATATTTAAAACAGGAGACGAGGAAAACCGCTTTAAAACATTAAAACCATGCCATAAAACCAACGGAAACGGTCAATCATGAACCAGAAAATGGGCAAGGATCCCTGTTACGCACAAGGAAGGTATTAGGCACACTCGTGCGCCCGAAAAATCGGTCTTTCATGGGTTTTCGTTTACTTATATGAAATGTTGGCTTTTCAGCCTGTTTCTGTACGCCCGAGGGCAGTATGCAATGCAATACTATACGTAAGTGGTGCATTGTGCTAAACATGGGTGTATGGGCTGTAGGAAGTGTCCTAATGCTTAGAAAGGTCACCCGTGCAGTGGGTCAAGCATCGGTGCAAGGATATTGCACAGATATGATCAAAGATCTAACAACACCGAGTGACTTTCATCCTCGCTTTACTACATGCAAAACATGAGCTATCATGCATAAAAATGGATGAAAATAGATTGGAGTCATCCTGTTATATCCAGGAGGACACCCAAAGAAAACCAAAGGAAGATCAGATCAGAAAACATGCTAAACACCAAGAGAGGAAACCCAAGAAAGAAAGCACAATATGGGTCTTGTGCTCAAGGACAATATCCCTCACACCAGACCACACCACCCTTATACTAAATAAAACCAATGGGTTTCAGCCATGCTATCCAGATCTAGATCATGGACTGTTGCATAAGAACTTCCCAAACAGGAGTTCATGGGGCAACCAGTTCACCAGACCACAACAACAGGCTTACTATGCAAGATGCAAAACTAATATTAACAATGCTATCATTGGCTAAAATCGTGCACACCAAAACATGACATATCAGAGAATACATACTAGGAAAATCACACTCCAAAACTCTCAGAAAAGCATGCAGATCATGATGCAAATTTGGTGGCTTGCACTGTGACTAGGCTGGTGCACCAGGATCAGTAGAACCATGAAAAACATTGCGGAAATCTGGGTGGAAAAATTACAAAGAAGTCCACGTAAAACGGGCAAACTTGGGCATGTGAAGTAATTCACATAAAATGACGATGTTTTTGAAAAGAATGACTCAGAAAATCACACCAGTGTCAAAGGAATCATAAATACAACTGACCCAAAATATTAGAAGTGTAGAAAACACCATGTAGATATGAATGGGAAAATTGCGAAGAAACCCACATAAAATAGACAAACAACAACATGTGAAGAAAATCACATAAAATGACGGTGTTTTTGGATAGACTGTTTTGGAAAACCAAACTGATATCAAAAAGGTAAAAAATGGGATCAACTTAAGTCCTCAGAATCATGAAAAAAGTCGTGAAAATCAAAGGGGAGAAATAATTTGCAAATGGGCTAATGTGGGCCTTTCAGTCAGTTTGTGTACGCCCTTGGGCGATGAAATCCAAATCAAATCAAAAAACCGAAATGTAGGATTAAAGAGAATTAAATCAAATGTAGGACGAGGAACTTCGAAAACAAAGTGGAGAAAAAATCCAAGAAAAAAACACATGGGATGCAAACTCACTTAAAAAGGAGGGACTGATGCGCAAATATGATGAAAACCATATGAAATGGATGAATAAGTGCTTAAATGTGTAAAAATTGCTAAGGGAGGACTTGGACAAGGATTATGCAAGATTGAGTGCGTAGATTAACATGCAGGTGCATGAATTGGTGGCCTAGGAGCAATTTTGTCATTTGGATGGCTAAATGTGATAAATGCATGTATAGGGAGGATGCATGATCTAAGTCATGTCAAAATGTGTGTCAAATGTCCAGAAGATGTTATTGTGAGAAAATGTGAAAAGAATAAGATTTTAAGAAAACTACAAAAAGATGTAAACACAGTAAAGGACAAATACGAGGATCGAAATGCAAAATTTACAAAAGGATGAGAATTCGAATCAAAAATGTATTCATGAGTTATATTCTAACATGCAGATGATAGATCAAATGTGAATGTGGCACTAAAATGTGAGGCTAAAGATCAATTCTCAGTGAAAACATGATTTTTAAATGGAATCTATGATTAAATGCAAAACGTGAAATGAAATGAGTGAAAAATATCAAAAATATGCAAGAAAACATTTAAAACCCTAAATGATGGATTTAAAACTAATCTAAGGGTCTAGATGCAAATTTCCTATGCCTAGGGATTGTTGACGTGAATCCAGGGACTTATATGCAATATTTAAGGGCCTGGATGTGATAAAAATTGGGCTTTTATACTCTCAGTGTATATATGCAATTTCTCAGGGTTAATATGCAAAATTTCCAACAAGAAACTCATTTTTAAAAACTCTAGGGCTTATTGCAAAAGATCAGGGCTTAAATGTGATAAAAAATCAATTTAAATGATGGTCAATGTGATTTTATATACCTTCAGGATCCAGAATACAAATTTCACAGAGAAAATTCATTTTAAAAAAATTCTAGGGGCCAAATGCAAATATTCAAGACTTAATTATAAAGAAAACATGGATGCAGGGGTTTAATTGTGAGAAAACATGTACTCATAGAAATTAAAATGCAATGGGGTAAAGCATGTATTATTTACAATAATAATAATGAAACTAAAGGATTATTTAAAATACCTGGGACTTGAACATAAACAAAAGGACTCAATAGTAATAAAAATGGACTCAAACGCAAACTACCTAAAACTAAAGGGAAATAATAAAAAAAAAGTAAAAGAAAAAATAAAAAAGACAAAAAAAACAATGACCGTCGGTGATTCGAAGATCGCCGGCGGTAGAGGACTGGGGAGGACATCCAAGACCTCCTCGGCGAACAATCCCTCATCGGAGGGTGAAGAAGGCAAGAAGAAGAGGGGAGGGAGAGATCTACTGGCGTCAACGATCCATCCAGTGGCTGAAACGGTGGGTCGGCAGTGCCCCGATAGTTCTTCTCCGACGACAACGAGCTCCTTAGACGGCGGTTACACAGGTGTCCAAGAGGCGAATGGAGGGTTCGAGGAGCTTGGAGGGGACACGACGGAGCTCTTCGGGGATCGAGCACGACTGTGGTGGCCTGAGGTGCGCCACCCATCCCAGACTCCAGCGACGATCATGACGGTGGTGGGAACGGCTTTGTAGCGGAGGGAGTGCTTGAGCGATGGTCGTGGGTCACTTGGTGGACCACGGGAAGGCTCTCAGAGGTGTTGGTTCGACACGGGCGTGACCGGAGCGTCCTAGGGGATTCTACGGCGGAGGCAGTTGACGGTGGAGCAACTGCAACATCCTCAAGAGTTTGAGGGCCCTCCCCTGAGTGATAAGGTCTCAGGGAGGAGGAAAAGGAATAAGGAAGGGGAGAAGGAAAGGCCCGGGGCTATGCCAAGACCTGGGAGGCTTGGGGCCTCGTCGGTGGTGGTGAACCCACCACCAGAGGCGACGATGTCAGCTGATAGGGATGATTCCTTCGGCGAATAGAGACCAAGACACTTGGGAAACGTTCTAGACCTAATGGGGGATGCTCTAAACTAGAAAATAGGGGGAAGAAGGATACTTGATGAGGTGGGTGTCTTCTCCGGCGAAACGGCTCGACAACGGCGTGCTTCGGCAACACTTTGGCTGCTAATGTCGAGGGGTTTTTGGGCTGAGGAAAAGGTGCAGAAATGGGTGGAGGAGGTCGTCTGGATCTCTCCAGGGGTGCTGGGTTTTGCTCTGTTGTCGATTGAGGCGCTGGTGAGGCTAGAAGCAGATGGGATAAGGCGTCGGTGGTGGGTCCCTTTTAAGCTCCGACAAGGCCTTCCTTAGCCGTGGATCCTCCTCCTCAGCCACTAGGTGCCGTAGGATCGAGCGCGTGAGTTGGAGGAAGTTTGACGGAGATCACGAGAGGTTGAGGATATGCTCCGGAGATCTCAGGGTTGATCGGAGTCGTCGCTGGAGAATAAGGAGCTCGTCGGAATTATTTTTGGGCTTTTATATAGTTTTTGGTTGAAGAATGTATTGGGCTTAGTAGATGGGCTTAGGGTTTGGTTTTCTTTGTTTTCTTTTGTTTTAAGGTTTTGTTTTTAAGATTTTTAAATGGATTTTGGGTTTTAGTTTTAGGCTTTTATTTATGTTTTATGATTTCAATTAAATTCATGATTAAGGTTTAATTAATTGGTTTTAAATTAGGTTTTAATTATTTTAGGTTTTTGTTTTATTTTTGTTTTGGAATTTTTTATGGATTTAGGGTTTTACTTTTAGGTTTTAAATTTGGGGTTTTGTGATTTTAATTTAGTTTCTGATTTTGTAATTTAGGGTTTAATTAGTTGGTTTTAAATTAAGGTTTTTGTTATTTTAGGTTTTTGTTTTTGTTTTTTTTTGGAATTTTTATGGATTTTTGGGTTTTGATTCTTTAAACTTTTGATTTTGTTTAATTATAGTTTTAATTATTTTGTAGTTTTTTGGGTTTAATTAGGGTTTTGTGTTTTAATTAGGATTTTTATGTTTTAATTAGAGTTTTTGGTTTATTTAATTAGGATTTTGAGATCAATTAGGGTTTCGATTATTTTAATTAAGGTTTTGAGATCAATTAGGGTTTTGATTATTTTAATTAGGATTTTGAGATCAATTAGGGTGTTGATTATTTTAATTTGGGATTTGGATTTAATTAATTAAGATTTTGAGTTTAATTAGGTTTTGTATTTAATTAATTAGGATTTTGAGTTTAATTAGGTTTTGGATTTAATTATTTAGGATTTTGAATTTAATTAGGTTTTTTTTGTTTTAGTTAGGGTTTTAGGTTTAATTAATTAGGATTTTGTTTTAGTTAGGGTTTTGGATTTAATTAGTTAGGATTTTGAGTTTAATTTAAATTGATCTTGACTTTAATTAGGGTTTTCACTTAATTAATTGGGTTTTAAGTGGATTTTACTTAATTTCGACTTCAATTAGGTTTTTTGTTTGATTAATTGGATTTTAAGTGGATTTTATCTAATTTGGACTTGAATTAGGGTTTTGGTTTGATTAATTGGATTTTAAATGTTTTAAATGTGTTTTGTTTGGTTTTAATTTTAATTAGGTAAGACTGGACTAGTGTGGGCTTGGATGGGCTTGTGTGGGCTTAAGTGGGTTAGGATTTTTGGTGGTCACAACCAGAGCGTCTTTCTAGAGGAGCCTGCTGCCAAGTGACTTCAAAATTGAGGTGTCTACACAATGAAACGAGAACAGGAGGAGAAGACCACTGCTTTCGGAGCACACATTGAGAATCCAATAGCAGAAAGTTATTAGACTTGTGAACTGGATAGTTTGGGTTATTAGCCCACTTCGGACAATATAACGACTGTCAACTGGGTAGTTCGGGCAACCAACCCAAGAGAATAGGGGCATGGTAGGATGCTGGACCAGCTGACCAAAAAGATAGACGCCTTGACTGGTGTCAATCGGGTAGTTCTAGGTACCAGCCCAAAGAAAGAGGTTGGTCTAGTCCATCTAGAACACGACCAAAGGGGGCACAATTGATTCCCTACTCTCAGAGCAAGATCAAATGGGGCATGGTAAGTTTCGTACCTACCGACCGAAGGATGGTAAGTTTCGAACATACCGACCGGGAGATGGCAAGTTTCGGACTTACCGATAGGAGGGAATATGGCAAGTTTCGTACTTACTGATCGAGAGGGGATATGGCAAGTTTCAGACTTACCGACCAAGAGATGGCAAGTTTCGGACCTACCGACTGAGAGGGGATATGGCGAGTTTCAAACTTACCAACTAAGAGATGACAAGTTTCGGACTCACCGACTGAGAGATGGCAAGTTTCGGACTTACTGATCGAGAAGGGATATGGCAAGTTTCAGACTTACCGACCTAGAGATGGCAAGTTTCAAACCTACTACCTGAGAGGGGATATGGCAAGTTTTGGACTTACCAATCGAAGGAGATATGGCAAGTTTCAGACTTACCAATCGAGAGATGGCAAGTTTCGGACTTATCGACCGAGAGATGACAAGTTGAGGACTTATCGATTAGGAGATGGCAAGTTGACGAATGCCAATCAGATAGTTCGGGATATCAGCCCAAAGATGAGTTGACGGACACATTGACAGATAGTTAGGGTTATCAGCCCGAAGGTGAGTTGACGGACTCGTTTCCGGATAGTTAGGGTTATCAACCTCATGATGAGTTGACGGACCCATTGCTGGATAGTTAGGGTTATCAGCCTGAGGGTGAGTTGACAGACCCTTTGTCAGATAGTTAGGGTTATTAGCCCGAAAGTGAGTTGACGGACTCATTATCGGATAGTTAGGGTTATCAGCCCGATTGTGAGTTGATACAACATCCGAAGAAAACGCCTGGTAATAGAAACAAAGTAGAAAAGCAAATCTGTCAACTGAGAAGCAATCAGTGACGGGCTAGAAGGCAAGATAAACGAACTCATCAACCGAGAAGTGGTCGATGATGGTTCGAAAGCAAGATTAGACAACTTGTCAACCAGGAAGCAACCAGTGACAGTTCAAAAGGCAGATAAATGAACATGCCAATCGAGAAGTAGTCGATGACGATTTGGAAGGTAGGCTAGACAAACTTGTCAACCGTGAAGCAGTCGATGACGTTTCAGAAAGTAGGATAAACGAACTCGTCAACCGAGAAGTAGTCGATGACGGTTCAGAAGGTAGAATAAATGAACTCGTCAACCAAGAAGCAGTCAGTGATAGTTCGGAAAGCAAATAAACGAATACGCCAACTGAGAAGCAGTTGGTGACGGTTCAGAAGGCAGGCTAGGTGAACTCGTCAACCGAGAAGTAGTCGGTGACGGTTCGAAAAGCAGGATAAACGAACTCATCAACTGAGAAGCAGTCGATGACAGTTAGGAAAGTAGAAAAGCGAACACATCAACTGAGAAGCAGTCGGTGATGGTTCGAAAGGAGGATAGATGAACATGTCAACCGACAAGTAGTTGATGACGGTCCAGAAGGCCGGATAGACGAACACATCAACCAAGAAGCAGTTGGTGATGGTTTGGAAGGCAGAAAAGTGAACACGTCAATCAAGAAGCAGCCAATGACGGTTCGAAAGGATGAAAAGTGAACTCGCCAACCGAGAAGCAGTCGGTGACAGTTCGGGAGAAGGATAGATGAACACATCAACTGAGAAGCAGTCAGTGATGGTTCGGAAGGTAGAAAAGACGAACACGTCAATCGAGAAGCAGTCAGTGGTGATTCGAAAGGAGGATAGATGAACACGTCAACCGAGAAGCAGTTGGTGACGGGTTGGAAAGCTAGAAAAGTGAACTCACCAACTGAGAAGCAGTCGGTGATGGTTCGAAAGTAGGATACCAAAAGGGCAATTGACATAATACTGATATCAAGAGAATAATACCAAACGGCAGTTGACATGTCCCTGGTAACAGGAGATTAATACCAAAAGGTAGCTGACATGCCCCTTGTATCAGAGCACTAAGGATGTTGCTAAAAGAAAGGTACAGAAGAAAGTTGGGGGGCCTAAACAACTGGTTTAGCCAACAGAGGTTTGCCAGGAAGCACTTGCTTGTGGGCACACCCTGAACTGTGACTTCTTTGAACTGATGCTGTTCACAGATTCTGTTGGAATTTCACTGCTCGTACCCAACATTTATGAGGGAAGTGGGTATCTATGGTCTGCTGGATTGAAAACTGTCATTTATCCATGATCTTACGCTGCATTTTCTCAGAACAGTCCGAATATTTTGGTTGGAGATTCTGGTCTAGACTCTCTGCACCATAAGTCGTGAGTCTGTGCTTTGTGAAATGCCTAATGCACGGGTTCTATCCAAAGAGCAGTCGACATCCTCTTAGTGAACTGAATTGACTTCCAGATACGGTTGTTGTAATCAAGACAAAACAGATACCCTTAGTATCAAGTCAAGCTGCCAAATGTCATGGGGGTTTGGCTGCAAGTACTCAAGACATTTTTGTCCCTATTTATGCAGTTACCGGACATTCCCCTATTAGTGCTAGTGGAACTTGGTTGACCATTGGGAGATTATTACCAATGCTGCTGATTCTATAGGTTAGTATAGCCTGTGCACTGGAAGGTGTCCTTGTTGTAAATGTGCTTTGACCATAGTTGAAATGCCCCTGATTATAGATGCTCAATGAAACACTATAGTGCAATGCGAAATGCAAGTAGAAATACTGCAGCAAGCATGGTAATGGTGGTGATGGATGATTGGTGAAGCTATTACTTAACTAGGTAAACATGTTTTATTGATCAACTATGACTTTTGTTTGTTTACCCTCGGTTGGGTTGGATGAGAGGTGTGGGTGGCTCTCGTAGAATGAGAGGTGACACTCAAGCTCGCAGTGTGGTGGTGGGATAGACCAGACTCCATGCCAAACTCTTCAAGGTCCCGCACCTACTCTTTTGAGTCTACACGATTTATTTTTCCTCCCTCATAGGTATACGACTTCACTCTATACCTGACTTGGAGGTAATAGGCGCCTGATATGGGTTAGGGGCTTTTGCTGTAGGAAGGGGGCTAATCCTTCAAGGGTGTGGATTTACCAGGTGCATGCTTCAACCCCTCTCCAAAATATGGTAAGGATAGAGCTACGCCACATGCCTCTTACTCTTGGGTTAACTTCTGTCTTCTAATTTCTTTTATGCCCATGCAAAGATATATTTCGTTTTCAACTCACAGACTCTGTCACCCTAGCATTTTATCTCCTTTTTGAAGGTGCTGAGACTCTACGGAGTTTGGACACTTCATCTGGCCCTGATAAGTGATGGCTCCCTTGCTACTTGGTCATCTGAGTAGTGCCATCTGCGGAAGAACATTCCAACCCGACGCAGGCAAATTTTCCGATTTTCTTCATTGGGCGAAGTATTTAACATGCAAAGTATTTTTGGTTTTTTATAAGTTTTCTATTTTTTTTTGTATTTTTCTTCTTTTGGATGCTTGCTTTTCTATTCTTTTCTTTCTTTTGAATGCATGATGACATGAAAAAAAAAATGAAATAACAAAGAAAAAAGGATACGACTTCAGTCCTTATTGTTGAGCTTCCATTGCTAGCTGAGAAGACTACGCTTATTGTTTATTCTGAAGTATCTGTAATAGCTGCACTCTGGGCTTCAGGGTATGACTTTAGTCCCTGTTGTAGAGCTTCCATTGCTAGTTGAGAATACTGCGCTTATTGTTGATTCTGAAGTATTTGTAATTGCTACACTCTGGGGTTCAAGGTATCTGTGCGCTCTGAGTCAAATTAGTGCACGGTAAGTCGTCAAACTTCAGGCTAGACCTCCCCCAAGGGAATGGGAACAACAATGGCGTACGAATGTATCACTAGACTGAGCTAATAATCAGCAAGAGAAGGATCAAGGTTGATGGGGTCGGAACTGGGAGAGAGAAAATAAACCCCCAAAGTTTAGACATCTTCGGAGCTTGCAGGCTTAGATGAGGAGGGGTTGGCTACACTAGGGTGTGCATATGTTGGTGTAGGTGTGGATACTGTCTCCTGCGCGCTGACGACAATAGCTCCTTTGTCGATCAAGCTCTGAACAACATCCTGGAGAGTGTGGCAATCATCAGCCGAGTGCCCTGAGGCTCGATGATAATCGCAATGCGCATTTGTGTCATACCACCGTAGGAGTGGGTTCGGTGGCAGACGAGGATCCATGAGTTGTAGAAGTGAAACAACATGAGGGAAGAGGGCACTCAGTGGCCTGCCAAGCGGAGTGAAGTCACTTTCAATGCGACGACCGCGCCTCTGCTTAGGTTGTTGTCCTTGTCGAACCGGTCTGACGTGATGCACTGGTTCAATGGTGGAGTGTGTGTACGTGGTGTGGAGAGCTAGGTGCAAATGCTAATTGGTTCAGATCAGGCTGGCTCTCTACTCTAATAGGCTTCGTAGAAGGCTTGATGAAAGTGACGATTGTCCTCTCGACATTGTTGGTGTTGACAATGTTGTTGTTGAAGCTGCTACCAGAAGAAGTGGCCTGCTTGGAGAATGTAGAGAGTGCAGGGAAGCTCCCACCTTTCAGCGAATTCTCGACGTGAACGCCAGCCTGAATCAGTGATGCAAAAGTAGTGATAGGCTGAATGCTAAGCAGAGCCCCAGTACCTGTCAAACGGGTCGTGTCGTGTATCTATCGTGTCGTGTATAAACGTGTATAATATATGTATATAGTAAACCCAAACACGACCCATTTAATTGTCCTGTACTTATTACTAAACCCAAACACGAACTTTCTATTAACGTGTATGCACGACACGACCCGTTAAGTACACGTTTAAGTGAATCGTGTTGTTTTGACACGATAACGATCCGATTGACACGAGTACACGTTTACACATTTATTACACGGTTACACGTATATTACACGGTTACACGCATATTACACGTTACACGAATATACGTTTAGTACACGAATACACATTTAGTACACGTTTAACATTTACATGTTTTGTACATGTTATGTACATACAGAAAAATCAAACACAAATTAATGAATTATGAAACCAATCATTCAACAATATTTCACG